>JAOTRH010177723.1:0-12125 GCA_034768845.1 Heliamphora exappendiculata | reverse complement strand
AAAGAAAATTGTGATCCTTGTGTTTAAGCATAATTTCATTTTTTTCTTGTTCTTTCACAAAGAAAATTGTGATCCTTCTATTTTTTTATTTATATATTTAACACTTACCACAACTGATATCCTCCTCAGAGATATCAGATCCTGAGCCAATCTCTCTCTTAATCAAACCACTGCTTGTGACCCAGCATTCTAGTTTATGAACAACCTACTTTTCTTCCTTCTACTTATGGATGAATAAATCCTCCTTACTTCCATGTCTCACATATCTTTCATTTCATAAAAATGTGACTTGATTGATAGGATTTGATGTATAGGTAGCCAAAGCTTATAACCTCCTTTTAAATAGGAAACTTTTTGTTGAAGATTCATATATAATTTTGTGTCGTATTATGATAAAGCAGTTATGCAATTGATGTGGCGCCTTAAAGTGAATTGCTATTTAATTCATTATAGTAAGGGATATAAGCTTATGTAATTGGTGAATCAATATTGCCCTGAATGTTACTTTCAATCTCCCACCAGTACCCTTTCTAGTTTATTTACTTTATGGGATGTACAAGGGACAAGGATCAAGCCCCTAGGAAAAGAAAAAAAAAAAAAAACTAAATTTTCTGTAGCTGCCAGTTTGCCACCTATATTGTCTTCAAAAACATCATCCTAAGCTCATTTGACTTCCTGTATTTTTCATTCAGTTAAATAATGCCATGCAATAGCTTACAAGCATCATGGTTTTCCTTATCTCTGGATCTCATCTGAAAAAAATCCAGGTCATACTATTTGTGGATGCGACCATATAAGTTTTGGCATTGAGCTCATTTAAGAAAGTTGAAAGGGAAAAGAGAGCTAAGGCAGAAGATTTAGGTTCAGGCAAGTAGGAACTGCTCAAAGAAGAAATTGAGCAACAAGAAGTTTGCAGCAAGGTTAGTTTTCTATTTTCCTTTAATTATTTTTATGAGTTTAAGGGTTTAATAGCTTATGTGAATTATTTAAACTTCTGTTGCTTCTTGCCTGAATTTCGTTCTTGATTCAGATTGGTGATTGCTTGGGCACTTCGATCAGAACATTTAAGGCTTCTTTTCTTTCTTGCCTTTAGTTGGCAAGCTTTTGCCATTTATGGCTCATATGTGGGTCAGTTACCTTCTTCCTTTGCTAAGTTAAAACAACAATTTTTTTTCTTTCTTGTCTTTAGTAGTTGCATTTACCATTCCTGGATAGAACTGATAAGGTACATTCAACAAAATATGCATCTATTGAAAATTTAATCCTTTATGGACTTTGGTGCAATAGTTATTCACAATGTCCAATGGAAGATTTATGTGGAACCCCTGAAGAGAAAAGGCCTCTAAGATTTATGTGGAACTCCTCGATCTATACTGATCTAATATATATCTGTTAGGAACCATATATTTTCATAATTATATAAGACAAATATTTGAGCCACCTCGATCTATACTGATCTAATATATATCTGTTAGGAACCATATATTTTCATAATTATATAAGACAAATATTTGAACCGAACTTACAGAATGGGAGTCCATAACATGCTCATTAACAAAAATCTTGATGGACAGTAGCATTAATCTTCAGATTGCAGCCCACTTACATCTTGAGTTTGATCTTGCTATTGATCATGAAAACACAAAATTCCCCTCACGTTGATGTTATAAATTGGTTTCTAAATGAAGCAATGTTAGGGTTAGAAACAATGGAGGCGAGATGACCACAAACCTGCCAGTGATATCGATGGGATTTCAGACTAAGCATCTTCTGTGATTTTATTCATTGAGATTTGTTGACTTTGTTTACTGCCTGCACTTCTATGACTCAAGGTTCATGGAAACATGTCTTCTTCCATATTCATCCTCTATATTTTTTGAAATCTGGTTCTTTGTAGTTTCTACACTCTATTTCTTAGTTCAAGATTCCTTCATTTAGCTTAGCTCAGGGAATAGTAGCTCTTCCGCTATAGTAGTTCCTCTTATTGTAGTAGTAGCTCTCGGAGACCCACCAAAGTACAAAAGCCAAAATCTTTCAAAAAATGGATTCCTATTAGAAGAATGCATAATCACATGGATAAGCTCACACTAATCCGTCAATTTGGGATCCAATTCGAGATTTTGCTTGGGATGTATCGGCAAGGAATTGGAATGTAAGAATATTGATCCATTCATGGAAGGAAGGGGAGTTGCGCCTAAACATGAGAAGGCGAAGCTGCTTTGTCTACATCTATTAATTGAAAGGTTCGAATGACCAACTTTACAATAAGTTGTTAGAATCAATATGTCTTCAAATCATTCATCTGAAAAAAAATCTGAAAGAATCAGTACAAGAAAAACCTTGTTTGAATTCTTGAAGAAAAACAGAATAAATTCAATCGAAGGTTGGATCAAATGAATAATTGGATAGAGCCTTTTGGCTTCAACCAGACAGAAATTCTTCAACCAAAAAGAATTCAATTCAGATGTAAAATACCTATCCAAAAGTTTTCTCGAGAGCTCTTTCTTGATTTGTTCGGACTGATATTTGATCAGAACAAATAGATGTGGTAAAAAAATAGAATTAATTTGGTGCTACGTACATTTTATATATGGAATTGATATTTCATTGATCACCAAAGGCGGACTCTTATGTAAAACGAATTCATTTACTTATATTCAAAAAATGAACCGGTAGTCCTACCTAGAGGAAAATGAGCGGATAAGACCAACGGATGATACTAGGGTGATCTTTTTTGTCGATGGATGCTCCTATTACACTTGTAGTCTCTAAAGGATGAGAACCAACTATGTAGCAGCTACATCGAGAATTCAAATATTGTATACGTCATTAGCCTAATTCTTTTTCTATCAGATCTTGAAACCACCAGCTAGAGAGATGCTAAACGAGGATCCTTTCTCAATTTTTCTTTTGCTGGCCCATAGCTAAAAAACCTATTTTCTTACGATTACAAGGTTCATTTGAATATGGAATCCAATCTTGGAAATACAGCATCCCACTTTTTTCCTTACTACACAGATCTTCAAATAGTTGTGAAAATCTTCTACTCATATGTGGATGATTATGGACAGATGGACTTCCTAGCCTTAATTGTTACAAAGGCCGATGCTACCACTTCAAGCCCGTTGCTGGAGAAGAAAAATCAATATATTGCTTTTGTAGCTTAGCTTTCAGACCATTTTTTTATCTTTTGATAAAAAGATAATAACTAACAAGATTTAGTGGGCATATAGAGCTTCATCACTGAACTCAAATCAATAAGAATTTAGAAAGCAATTACTTGTCGGCTAGATCCAATCTCTTGGTCCTTTAGGAAAGAAAAAGAATTTCACACTCATCCTTTCGAAAAGGGAGGATTGAACAATCCGTCTTGAATTTACAGGTGTAGGAGATTCATGTGGGTTCTCATCTAACTGCCATGTATATCTCTTCCTGGTTAAAAATCTACTAGGGGTAGAGGAAAAGATTATTCAAGTGAATGTAGGACAGATATTTGAATGTTCACTTGTATTAGCGGGGAGTTTGCTAGGCAAACATTATCAAATAGCCCTTCCTTTTGTTAAATCACCAAATAAATTCACTTTTCTCGTTGCCAACCCTTACGTTACTATGCCCCATGGGCGCTTATTTTCCTTTTCCCACCATATGGTGGTTTGGCTTACAGCAGAGTGAGTTTATCAAGTGAAACTAAAAAAGAAAAAGATTCTATAACCCACAATCAGATAATTCAGGAATCTTTTAGTTGAATTCGATCCATAGAGTGGACAAATTATTTCCTAACAGATTAAAAAAAAGGATCTGCCTCTTACTTCGTTCTTCATTTAATAAGCATTATTGGTAACTTGTACACTTCAAACTCTTGGCTCTACCCATGAATACCAGTAACAAAACCTGACAATTCCCAAAATGTAGTTGTCATGCCCCATTAAAACGTTATTCTTTACCCATAAAATACCAACCGAGAACTGAACTTCAAGTTACCCTTACAAGTTTTTTCTTATGCCTCTGTTGTTACATGTCCTTCTGAGTGTTGTGTTACAGTTATTTATAGAGGAGCAGAATGTTGCGCAGCATTTTGTCACTTCATAATTGCCTTTGTCTAGATGTGGATCTAAGAGGACTGAACATAAAATGCTGGATACTGGTTTGATTTAATATAGCAAGCAGAAGCACAGAAACAGCATATTTCATCAAAGGCTTACAGGTTAGAGTGACAATAATGGTATATTGTGCAACAGTTGTTGCTGTTGGTGGTGTATTTAATTCTGTAACTTCTCAGCAGTAACTATTTACTTTCAAGATTTTTAACTTAATTTGACTTGATTTGATATTGAACATTTTTCATTGACTTACCATCATTGATCATCGCTAGATTTATATGATTTACTTTTTACTGCCATGGTCTTGCCCAAAGAGGGTAATGATAAAACAGCAAAAGAGAGAAAAATAGCATTGCACATCTTTTATGATATGGCAGAGCAACATCAAGAAGAAGCTTTCAGGCAATCCTACAGGCTTCATAATTTGAGGGAATAATTGCTGTAAACTCCTTGATTATGCTTTTACATTATTTCTTTGAGCAGTTATTATGAAGCATGTCTCCCCTACCTATTTAAAGCTTGCAATGATAAGAACCCAGAAGTTAGACAGGTTCACCCTTCTTATACGCGTGGTTGATACAGTTTATAAGGGTTTCTTTATATTTATCCAAATCATTTATCTAACTTTGGCAGATAGTTGCTTGTGGAATTGGTATTTTTGCAAAGTTTGGTGGATCTATATTCAATGCTCGCGTTGAAGGCACCTTAGTTATCAAGCATTCACTTGAGGTGTTTTCTTTACCTGGTGTTTGATTTACCTTCTTGCTGTCTTTTGCAGTGGCTTAGTGGCTATTTCTTGTCTAGAAGCTGTGATAAAGCATCCAAAGGCACTGCATCCAGTTAATGTACTAGCATATGAAGCTACTGTTTCTGCTTTTGGGAAAATATGCCACTTGCATTGTGATGGCATTCATGCATGTCAGGTATTTGCATCTTTACTCGTTCCCAGGTTAACATAAAGGTAGGCTCATGCTTTACTAAAGGCTGACACATTTGGTCTTTCTGTAATTACTTTGGTTGTAGCTTTATTTTATTCCTTGAGTGAGGAAAAAGAAAACTCTCCTCCAACAACAAAAGCTTAGTATTTACTGCATGGATTTGGCAACATGAATCTTTCTCAGTCAACTTTATATGGACCACAGCCTTAGTAAAACTGACATGAACATGCCATTTCCCAATTCCATGTTGGTGCAAAACTTCTGGATGGCGAACGCCTAGTGTTGCACAATTTTCGTTTGGTGATGAATGAATTTGATGTAAATAGATTCAAGTCACGTTACTATGTCATTTTCCTAATAAGAGTATTTTCCCCACTGGATATTGTGCACTGGGTTACAATAAATTTGCCTTCAAGATTAAATGAATTCCAATCGTAAAGTCTGTGCATGTTTGCACAAACAAAAACAATAACATACTAGAATCCTATTAGAATAACATCTCAATCAAACCAAGTATATGAGATTCTGGTATGTAGAATAACAGAATATTAGAGAACTAAAAAGCTATTAGAATAGAAAAAGGGAGGGAGAAGAATCACCCTTCAATACTTGATGCTAACTGACTTGTCTTGGCCTATTTGGAGTTTAAGGATCCTACAGAGTCAAAACCGTAAATGTGATCCGGGTTGAGGTTGCCAAATCAGTTTCCCAATATCCATGTTCGATCCAAAACGGCTCCACAATCAATACTCACCAGTTACAGCCTTCAACGTGACTACGGTGGGTTTTGGCAGAATTCCTTCATTTGGGCCATCAATTTTGCATTTTTTGTCGTTTTTGGATAGATTTGAATTGACAATTTGGAGGCTTATACAAAATTCCAATTTTGGCAAGACTTGGGCGGCAAGATTTCTTTTCCTGTCTATTTTTTAGATTTAGTCATAGCTCAAAATTTCCTACTTTTGGTAAATTTTCAGTTTTTCTTTGATTTAGGCTCTTAATTAATAAGTGCTTTTCCTTTTTCTAGGATTTCCTTATTGGCTGTTGATTGAGTGCCTATATATGTCATTACGTTTAGGGTAAGGCAATTTTTCGTGATCAATTAATTAAATACTGGAGATAGAGTGCTCTTGATTATTTGTTTGTGGTAATTATTGCGTAATTGCTTGTTCCAATATACGCTTCCCAGCATCAATACTGGAAGTGAAAGGGAAAAGTGGGATGGTTGGAAACTAGGCCCTTTGTGTGAAGCGAAATCCCACATCAACTAAATACAAAAGTGATGTGCAGTATATAAGCGTGAGGGCACCCTCATCTCAATAGCTAACTTTTGAGATTGAGTTCTACCCAAGACCGTATAACATATTATCAGAGCTATAGTATCAAGGATGGGTAGGGTGCGTGTCTTTGGCTTGTACGCAGTAGATGCTGCTGAGTGAACACGCTGCACGTGAGGGAATGTGAGACCCTGACCCGTTTTCGTTTACGTGGGTCGCTGTGGGTCGCTGTGGCACGAATCTCGAAAATTTTCAAAAATAGATATTTTAGAGACCTATAAATATCTAGAGTTAGATATGTATGCGGGGTAGGTTCCCAGGGCCGTGGGTCGCTGTGGCACGAATCTCAAAAATTTTTAAAAATAGATATTTTGGAGACCTATAAATAGCTAGAGTTAGATATTTTCATAAAGATATTTTCTAAAACTTAACTCCTAAGTTTCTCGTTTTTCTCTCTGCCTTCTCTCTAAGTTCTCGAGGGCCCGGGGCTCGGTTTTCAACGATCCAACAGCGGATCCTTGGTGCTGGCGTCGTGGGTTACGCAGTCATTCGGTCAGAATTTGATTCCGACGAAGTTCGATTTTGCACGTGGATCGAGGCGTCAAATTTTTAATTCACCAAGGTAGGATTCTAGACCTGTATGTTGTATAAGGGTGCTATGGGTTATCGGGTGTCTTTTTACCGGTTAGATTGCTGTAGATATGAGTTTATGTTCAGTTGGGTTTTTGGGTTTAAAACATTGTTTTCGGCGATTTCTGTGGATGAAATTGGGTGTTGAGAGTTTCTTTTGAGGTCTTAATGTTATACCTAGGCTTGTGTTTGTTTGAGGATGTTAAAAGATAGTTTCGAAGCTTCGATATGAGGTTTGGAGGGCTAACCCGTAGCTTGAAAAATGGTTTCTGGGCTGGTTCAGTCGACTGACCTGTGAGTTCAGTCGACTGGATCATGTGTTCTTGGGTTCAGTCGACTGGATTGGTGTTCTTGAGGTTCAATCGACTGGACCTCGAGGGTCAGTCGACTGGACAGTGCTTCTGGGCTTTTGAGCCATTTCCAGTGGGTTTTTTAGTCGACTGGGGGTTAGGTCCAGTCGACTGAATTCTGGGCTGTTTGTTGGTGGTTTAGTGGTTGGGTTTTGGTTTTTGATTGGCGTCCTACGGTATTCAATTGATTGATTTATGAGAATTGGTCAATTCAAACACCTGTGGATTCCTTTGGGTGTCATGTTGGTGATTGGCCTTCCTATAGTGGTGCTTAGTCAATGGAATTATGGGGTTCTATTGATTGAAATCATGGAGAGGGGAGTTAGTTGTACCTCGGTTCGGTTGGTCGTGTGGTGGCTTCGGGGGTCGTGTGGTGGCCCGGGTGTTTATGTGATGCCGTCCTCGGGTGTGACGCGCATGGTTGGTTCAGGGTTTGTGGCACGGTTGCGTGAGTGCTAGTTATGTGCGCGACGTCTGGGTTCGTGGTTTGGTTAAAGGTGGGGTTCTGGTGAGAATCGATCTGTGAGAGGTTTCAGGTGTTGGCCTTCGGGTTAGGTGTTGGTTGTCCCTGTGCGTGGATGGGTCCCGATTTGTGGACGGGTCGTTCGGGTATCGAATGGCGGGTGTGTGTGGCTTGCGATGTCTAGTCAGGTTATATGGCTACGTGCATTTATAACTGTTTATTTATGTAAGTGAATTACATGGCATGATATCTTATGTGTATCGTGGTTGCATGTCGTAGAACTCAGAGTTTTATTAGGCATGGATGTGATGGATTTGTGGAGGCACATGCATGTAGTGTATGTGGTATGTAATATGCATCTAAATCCTGATTAGGTTATGCATAGAAATGTTCGGTGTTATCCCATAATTTCAGTTTTATCCTGTAATATGCGGTGCTATCCCGTGGTATGCGGTTTTATCCCGTGGTATAATCCGTGATTGACGGTTCAATTCCGTGGCTTACGATAAAGTATGCGGTTTTATTCCGTGGTCTGGTTTACGGTCTTATCCCGTGGTGTGCGGTCTTATCCCGCGGTGTACGGTTTTACCCCGTGGTTTGGTCTATGGTTTTACTCCATAGTATACGGTTTTATCCCGGGAATGCATGTTTATTGTATGGCCTTTTAATCTCAGTGTTAGGACTGTGGTTGCGGCGTGTGAGGGCCGGTTGTATGTATCATAGATTGCATGTATTGCATTATGGGACGGATAGACCAGTTTTTAAATTGTTTTTAAGAGTCGTGTGAATCGCGATTTAAAAACCCTTTTAAACTTTTTTCGGGCTCCTATGAGTGAGTAAAAAACATGGTTGTATCCTCGCTTTCCCGTTTGCATGTGAAAACTATTTTCAAGGCTTGAAAGAGAGTCTAAACCTGCACTTTGGTTTCCGAGCACGTTTTGTTTATACTGCATGCCTGTCTAGTTTCTGCTGAGCCTTGTCTCACGGTGTGGGATTTATTTTTCTTCAAGTACCGGTCACGCTAGATGATCTGGAGGTGCTGGAATAGGTGAAAGAGTGTAGTCTTCCTTTTTGTTAGTTTTTTACATGTATGCTATAACATGTTTTATGGGCGTTGGAGCCGTGTAACGTTGTCGTTTGGCGTTTATATACAATGCATGTATGGTTTATCTTTGAGAGTGTATTCTCGGGTTGGGTTTTATCTGGTTGTTTATGGGTGTTTCACGTGGCCTGGAGTTTAGGGCGTGACAACTTGGTATCAGAGCTCTGGGTTCGAATACCTATGAGCCGTGGGAAGAGGTTGCATCATCGTGTGAGGTTGATTGCGTGTGCTTGACTGCATGTGTTTAGATGTTTTGATAACATAGACGTGATAGCATGCGGGTCATATGTGAATGATATGTATATGTGGGCATGGAGGTTGAATCTTAGGAGTGATAGTCCTGCCTTTGGGCGTTTGGATTAACAAACTTGGGAGCCAAGTTAGAAACGCGTTTAGCTGACGTGATTTCTAGTAGGGAGTCTGAGTAGGTTATCCAGATTGACGTGTCATTCTTGTTGGTGCTCCTCGGTATGTGTAGTTGTCTAGCATGAACCTATGTGGTTATGTGTTTGCATGCTTATGTGGTTAAGCGTTTATGTTCATGCCATGTGCTGCATCTTATATATGCTGTTTTCTTTCATATAGACGTGATGTCGGAAAAAATGAGGGCGAGGCCGTGGTCGAGGCCGTGGCCGTGCTGTTGGCCAAGGGGATGTTCCTATCCCTAATGCTGGGGATACAAATGCTCCCCACGGACCTGCTGACATGGTAGAGTTGTTGCGTGTGCTGGTGGGTTCCATCGGCCAGCTGGTTGAGACCTCTAGAGGTGAGGCGGTTAGGGAGAGGGTGCCTGAGGCGAGGGCTATTATGGCGATGCGAGAGTTTAGACGCATGGATCCGCCCATCTTTGCAAGAGATCCTGATCCTATTGTGGCGACGGAGTGGTTGGAGTTGACGACACGGATCCTTGACACACTGCAAATTGTGGAGGATGAGTTGCGGGTTTCTTTTGCCACCTTTCAGCTGAGGGGTGCTGCTCATGCCTGGTGAAAATATGTCAGGACTATTGCAGGAGTTACTTGGGTAGCTTTTACAAGAGTGTTTCTGGAGAAATACTTCCCAGCTTCGAGGAGAGATTTATACAGGGAGGAGTTCTACACTCTTACCCAGGGGGCGATGGACGTCATGCAGTATGAGTCCAGGTTCACGTGCTTGTCCCGGCTTGCACCTGAGTTAGTGAGCACAGGCGAGCTACGTTCTATGAGGTTTGAGCGGGGTCTGAGACCGGCGATCAGAGAGCGTGTGGTAGCGATGGGGATTCGTGTGTTCACGGAGCTGGTAGAGGCAGCAGAGAGGATGGAGAACACCATGATTAAGATCCGAGCTTCTAAGGAGGCCAGGATACCGCAAGGTGGAGTAGAGGCGCAGACAGCTGGGCGTTCCAGCAAGAGGCAGAGGTCCTCTGGTCCCAGTTTTCATCCATCTAGATCACAGCACTTCTCTGCATCATCACCATCAGTGGCTTCGTCAGGGAGGCCAGGGCAGAGGGAGATCAGATGTTTTCGATGCGGACAGCCGGGGCATTGTGTACCAGATTGCCCGCAGCCGAGGCAGTCTCGGGACCCACAGTTGAGGCAGGCTCAGAGCTCCATGCAGGACCAGTCGCAGGGGACGAAGTTGCCGGTTTGTTTCAGATGTGGCCAGACTGGACACATCCGCATGACTTGTCCCCAGAGGGAGGATGCGCCGAGCATGGCTGGTACGCTATAGGGTTCGTATGTGCGGGACCGACAGCAGAGTCCAGCAGTTCAGACTTCCCGAGCGACGACAGGTGGGGGTACATCAGTTCAATCGGTGCGGCAGCCGACAGCGCCTAGTTACGGCGGACAGGACAGAGTGGGGTTGCCCCGAGCGTATTCTCTTGCAGCTCGCGGTTCATCTAGAGCACCGGTTGTGCCGGAGGATGCTGATATGCCTTCAACGAGCAGAGGTACTTTCTGAGTAGGCAGGCTTTGGACCAGTTTCCTTGTTGCATCTGTTTGGGGTTGGTTATGGATCCCGTGGTTAGTGTGCTGTGTTGAGGTGGTAGTTGGTGATGATGTAAGGTTGGGATGGATTGTAGATCCCGAGTCTTTGAGATAGTTGGCTATTGTCTAGGATGCCTGGCCTTGTTTGACTATATCCTAGGAATGGTTTGGCAGACCATCTCGTGTGCCCTGTGTCGGTTTCGATCGACGGTTTGTTCTTTGACCTTATGTTGAATTTCGGGGGCGAAATTCCTTTACATGGGGTAGAGTTGTGAGACCCTAACCCGTTTTTTTTTTCAGAGTTTTTGGACGCGCGTTACGTATTTCCGTTTGAACATGTTTTTACTACTTTTGATGCATGATCGGGCTTAGATATGCATGCGGGGTAGGTTTCCGGGGCCGTGGGCTGCTGTGGCACGAATCTTGAAAATTTTCAAAAAGAGATATTTTGGAAACCTATAAATATCTGGAGTTAGATATTTTCATAAATATATTTTTTAAAACTTAACTCCTAAGTTTCTCATTTTTCTCTCTGCCTTCTCTCTAAGTTCTCGAGGGCTCGGGGCTCGGTTTTCAACGATCCAACAGCGGATCCTTGGTATTGGCGTCGTGGGCAACGCAACCATCCAGTCAGAATTTGATTCCGGCGAAGCTCGATTTTGCACGTGGATCGAGGCGTCGAATTTTTAACTCACCGAGGTAGGATTCTAGACCTGTATGTTGTATAAGGGTGCTATGGGGAATCGGGTGTCTTTTTACCGGTTAAATTGTTGTAGATCTGAGTTTATGTTCAGTTGGGTTTTTGGGTTTAAAACCTTATTTTCAGCAATTTCTGTGGATGGAATCGGGTGTTGAGAGTTTCTTTTGTGGTCTTAATGTTAGGCCTAGGCTTGTGTTTGTTTGAGGATGTTAAAAGAGAGTTCAGAGGCTTCGATATGAGATTTGGAGGGCTGACCCGTAGCTTGAAAAACAGTTTTTGGGCTGGTTCAGTCGACTGACCTGTGAGTTCAGTCGACTGGATCATGTGTTCTTGGGTTCAGTCGACTGAACTCATAGGTTCAGTCGACTGGATCTCGAGGGTCAGTCGACTGGACAGTGCTTCTGGGCTTTTGGGTCGTTTCCAGTGGATTTTTCAGTCGACTGGGGGTTGGGTCCAGTCAACTGAATTCTGGGCTATTTGTTGGTGGTTTAGTGGTTGGGTTTTGGTTTTCGATTGGCGTTTTACGGTATTCAATTGATTGATTTATGGGAATTGGTCAATTCAAATACCTATGGATTCCTTTGGGTGTCGTGTTGGT
>JAOTRH010177712.1:0-12126 GCA_034768845.1 Heliamphora exappendiculata | reverse complement strand
TAAGCGGAAGGGTTTAAAGAATATCAAGATGCCGATTAAATTAAATTGTCAGTAATTAAATTTAATTAGCGGGTATCGAGAATCTTAACGTGGGAGAAATGGTAAGCATATCTGCAGCCCGTTTCGGCGTTTTCCTGTCCAGTTAAATTTTCTTACCGATAATCATTTTTCAAAAACAATGGTCTTGGCAGTATTACCTCCAACAGATGGAACAACTGGTGCTCTTGCTGTACTCTGAATACAACCTCCTTAGAGAAAATAGCATCGATTCTCCCAAAGTGTGTTAAATTTGGACACTATTTGGTAGAAGATTAATATAAATTTAAAAAGAAATGATTTTGATGCAAGGCCAACTCTTAGAGTTTCAAAACTTATATATCTACCTTTGTGAAAATTTTAAAAATAACCAATGAGTGTAAGTCCTCCGTTCCAATTCTTAAAGCTACTGAAAATCTCACCACTCTAGTGGTGTTTATTCTCTACACAATCACATCTTTTTGTTTTGAAAAAACTGAGACCTTATAGGCCAAATCTAGAAAAGTGTTCAACATGAAAAGTGTTCAAAACATCCTAAATATGCAACATACCAATTATGAAGAATTTATTTTCAAGTCTAACCATTTTAAAAACACTAAAAACAGTATCAAAACCCTACAACTTTTGGTTAAGTGTTACGTGCCTAAGTGTTTAGTGTAATACTTTTAAGCTCCTAACTTTATGCCATGTTTGATTTGACTTATTAGATTGGTGACGTTACTTAAAGTATTTCACATGCTTATGATGGTTGGATACTTACATTTAAGCTTAGTGTAATTTTTCATTCATGCATGTGATATGACATGGTCTATGTGTTAGCTGACTTATATGAAATTTGTACTTAATTTTTTTCTGTAAGAATTATGCATATTACTCACATTCTATATAGTTCATGCCATGCATAGATAAATTTAGGAGTTCTAAATTTTAGCTTAATGAATCATGCTATATCATTATCCGAATGGGTTTTACAAGGTTCACCACACTATTTTAATGAAAGAATAAAAATTGAACCTTAGGGTTTGTACTTTAGTCGATGGTAATTGTATACTTGAAAATTGTGATATCGGCTATATGCCTTGATTTTTTTAGGAATATTTTGCCCTAAGTGCTATATGCACCGATTGTTTATGATATTTTGGTGAAGGCGGTTCAGATGGCGTAATACTAGAAGTTAGCCTTCCGCGATCCCGCGCTGGACCTTGACCTAAGATTCGAAAGCTAGACCGTCGTTGACACCATGCCGTTAGTGATGACCCGGTTTGACACTTAATCCGCTACGCAGTTATCCCACGGCCAAAGAAACGCTCTTTGTCGGTCGATAGACTTGGTCAGCGTGATTGGGATCAGGGATAGGATAGTTCACCTTGGTTGGGCAAACATAGAATAACTTAGGATCTAATCGAACTTAGTAACTTAAACGAACAGCATCATCATTAACATATCTCCTGTTATGTAAAAATTGTTATTGTTGTGTGACTTGTTTACATAGAAAATAGTTGTATGTTGGTGTGAGTTTCTTTGGTATTCCTTGCTAGGTTCCGAAGAGCTAGAAAAGTCTATTGACAAGTTCGCTGACATAGATGTAGAGCATCAATTTCCGTGATTAGGAGTTTTACACTTTTGCCCCAGTTTTCTCCAACTATGTAGTACCAATTTCTGCGGCTGACCACCTCTTTCTTTGATTTTTGGTGTACTTTAGGAAGATTTTATTTGGATCTGTAATATATAATTCTACATTATTTTACTTTTTTGCTTGTATGGGTATTATTGTTAATTAATTTTTTGCAGTCTTATTAGATAATTATCGCTCTAGATGTCCTCGGTTTCGGGGCATAACAATCCCCTTCAAATTCATTAAAATTTTCAAAATCTATGCAAGATATTTGAGGCACAACAAAGTAAGAAAAATCCAGATTCATTTCATTGATTTCAACGGGGATTATAATTTTGGACTCAAAATAGAAAGGAATTGGGACTTGGGATGCCAACAAGTGCATTCCCGGCAGAATTGTCTTCATAGGAACCGTTTACTGACTCAATCAAAATGGATTCAATAGAATCGGATTGTCACTCACTTTCCACATCATGCATACGAAAAGACTCAAATGATTGACTCTTTTTTATTTTAGCAGCAACCGTGATAAGTATAGTGTAATCCATAGGTGCGTTGGCGTTCATCATCAGCACATCCCCTTCTTCTTTGTTACCTATACGCACTCGAGCCATCTCTTTATCGAAGAAAGAACCCAAATCTCTCCATTCGCAATGAATAACCCAGTTTGTTTGCACTTTTTTAGTAAATTCCATCTTCCATATCTTTGCATCTTCCTCACTGTTAGACAATTGGTGGCCAAAGAAGATTTTAAGCCCTGACAACTTTTGATTAGTCTTCTCTTCTATCCACGGTTTAAAAAACCCACAGTAAGGAAAATCATACCCTTCCTTGATACAGTGTCAGTTCAATGTTAGCCGGTACTTTCCTATCTTTGGTTCTTCTAACTCTGGCTTGTACCCCAGTGGGGTAGTGTCACTAAGCGGGGTTGGCAAGCCAATTTCACCCGGAATGGTGACAGTTACTCCTTCCTTGATAAGCTTCACTTTTTGGTGCAAGGTCGACAGAACTGCTCTAATCGACGGGTTGTCTAGCCATGGCCTTCCTAGCAATAGATTAAACGAGGCCAGTAAATCGAGAACATGAAACTTTACCTCACTTTTGAGCGTTCCCACTGTCACAGCGAAAGTTACTAAGCCTAACATGCCTGTTCTCGTACGCCCGTACTCTTTGTGCACTCGGCTTGAAGCCTTGCGTCTTCAACCCCAAACAATAAGCAGTTCATAGTAGGCACACATTGAGGGCGAAATCGTTGTCAACCAGGACAACTGACACCCATTTTCCCAAACACTAGACGGTCAGGTGTATCGACTTATTGTGTGATGATCCCTATGTTGGAAAGCCTTTGTTATTGAAGGCAATAACATTATACCGCTTCTCGGGTATAAGAATTCCAATCAGCTGGTCTGCCGAGACATTGATCGGTATGCTTATGCTATTGAGAGCCTTCAGGATTACCTATCGGTGCTTGTGGGATGCTGCGAGTAGTCCCCAGATACTCACATTTACCTGCTTCTTCTTGAGCTGCTTCAAAACTAAGTCTTCTTCTTCACTATTTTATTTCTCTACTTGCTTTCTTGATTCCTCTATGCCCCTACTTGGCTTGCCTTTTTCCAGTTGTGCGGGCATAAAGTGCCTCCTGCTTCTTGTCAAGTGTTCAACTTGCTCCTCAGGTTCCCACAAACCCTCGAATTGGTCAGTTACTTCTCGAATTTTAGCCATCGGACATGCCTTTCCTTGAAAAGTCCAGAAGTCATCTATACTTGTCTTTCCTTGATTGTCTTATTCACTAATTCCTCCAACTCCCCAATGAACTTCCTCGATTCCCATTACATTTTACGCAAACCAATGAGATTCTTTACCGATATCAGTTTCTAGCTCGAAAAGTTGTGGCAGTGATACCCCATCAAACGGGTCTTCATAATTGTATGGTGGGGGAAGGCCCCAAGGTTCCCACTGACCTCCATAGTCATATGGTTCTTTGACAATTGGGTGCCATTCCGGCACATCTTCTCTTTTGTCTTATTCTATTTTCATAAATTCCTGCTCTATCTCTTCCAATTCCCACATGTCATTCTCTTCTTGGTACTCCACTTTAAGAGAGCACAAGATCGGTCCCTCAGGTAGATGTGTTCTCGATTTGGCTCATGAAGAGGAATAATAAATACAAAACTTGCAGTTCCCAACAAATTTACTTTGGGTAAATTCTCCTCTTTTTCTTTCTGCTCCTTCTTGGTCTCCTCACCGATTTGTGGATCTTCTTCCTGCTTACTCTCGCTGTCAACCACCCTTCCTTTTGAGGATTCTCCTATTTTTGATACTGTTTTCCCCATCTCTTCTGTTCGAAAACTCAGGTTGGCTTCCCCATTCCAAGCTCTCCCTTAACCCCATGCCGCATCGTCGCTTAGAACAGTCGGGACATGCCATTTTGATGTCGATTCTAGCTTCCTCCAACTCATCCAATGCCGCAAGATGGGCCAAATCCTCCCATAAGCATCTGAATTCTTCATCATCTTCCTCATCACCATTGAATTTTGTGGCAAATCTATAACATGCTTTGGTTCTATCACATGGATTATATATTTTGTGGGATCAAAACCTTCTGCTCCTCCTTCAACAACATTCACATTCTGCTGAGCTGCGTGATTCAGCAAGGGATTGGTGGTTACATTCAACTTTTGAGCAATAGTAAGTGAGGGAATCACCTTGTTATCTATCAGATCTTGGAGTTCATGGCGAAGCCTCATACAATTGTTGGTTAAATAACCATGCCCCTAGTGGAAGGCATAGCACTGGGTTCGATTATATCAAGGTGGCAAAGAATTTGGTGGCGGTGTCAGCTCTAAAGATTTGAGAAAACCTTTCTCAATAAGACTACTAATGAAGTGAAAAGCGGGACTCTTAGAGGAGTGAATGTTCTTCTCGAAGTTCTTTGCTAACTAGATTGTTCAGGTTTTGGGTTTAGGATGTTTACTTCGAAAGCCTGATCATTGGAAAAGTCGGTGAAGTTATTATTGACTCAATTAGGGTCATCAGTGTATGGTTTTCTTATCCTTCGACTTGATCTCGCACTATCCATTGCCCCTAATTGAATGGAACTTTCAGCATTAACTCCCTCATCAAGCAACTGTTCAAATGTGATCGAAGGATTTCTTAGCATCTTTATAGCCTTATTTCTCCCTTCGCTAGATTGAGTCTCGTTCTCGATAGATGAACTCAACAAATCATTGACTTGAGCTTGAAGTTGCTGACATTGAGCTTGGTTTTGGATTTGCTGAGCCTGTAAGGGTTGGATTTGTGTATGGCATTGAGTCTGAATCATAGCCTGGTTACTCACTACTGTATTGATCCCGTCTAATGTTCGTCGTAGGTCCATAATGACCCTCATCATATCAACTACGATCAATTTTGGGTTTGCCATCGACAATACAAAATCTAACTATTCTACCTTTCTAAGCCTTTTTTTCGGAGATGGGGGCCCAAGTGCATATAGGTTCTTATCTGCACAGAATAATTATCCCGGGTCTCTGAACTGAAAGGACTCATATAATTCGGATAACTCATCAGTCAGGTCTAAACTCAAAATAACTTACTCTCGATGATTGGACGGGAAAACAAAAATTAATATTAATCGAAGTGCTAACTGTACAAACAAAAGCATCCATAAAAAAAATCACATAACCCTAAAAGATTTATTGATCCTAAAAGAAAGGGTTCTAAGAAACTATATGTACATGAGAAGGCTGGTAGGTCTGCACTAAGTGTACCTTCTGAATAGAGTATAAAATATACCTCCTGATGCCAAGAATGGTGCAAGGCATGGTCAAACGGTGCGCAATAACTCTTTTTGCAACATCTATGGAAGCATGTAACCAGAAAGCTAGCTTGCTTCCCCGACATAGCCTTGAGACATTAAACTGATCGGGGTATCGGGTAGGCAGAGCGGGGGTTTGAGAACTAAGCACACAAATATGCAAATGCAAATGTAAATATCGATAAAAAGTTTACAATAAGAACTATTGACATTTCAAGTTAAGCCCTCTTATGATTTTTTTTTGAAAAACCAGTCCCTAGCGGAGTTACTAGAAAAGCTGCTGGAGTTTGAGGGAGAAGGGCACCGGATATCTATTGTTTTTAGAAATTTTTTTTTCTTTCCAAAACAATAAAATCAAATATATTTGAGCACCCTTTTTACAAAAAATGAAGTCGTCACTCGGTCTTTAAGAAAAATCAAGAAAAACAAAAAGAAGGCTGCAAGTTTTTTACAGAAACGTAACAATAGAAAAAGAGGGTTTGAGGCTAAGGTATAAAAAGAAAATGTGTTAGGCACCCTTTTTGCCCAACCGTGAGGTTAGCCATGCTAGTGTTGGTATACTGAAAGCTATGCTTTTAGTATTTTATTTTATTTTAATAAAATTAATTTTTTATTTTATAAAAATCTTTATGAGTAATGTATGCGTATCATTTCTTTAATGTTATGCATGGATGTCCGATATTCTATATAGTATTTAATCTGATATGTAGAGTACGACTTACACACAGAATATTAGATTTTAGGTTCTTACAGAATATAAGTTTTATGTTCACAGTTTAGATATAAATGGACATTCCATTGGTACGATTGTGGCATAGAGTTTTAGTAGGCCTGCCTTGGTTATGGAGAATAGATAATAGCGTTATCTATTGTTCTGACTCTCTGTGCTAGTAAACTTTGTGCGTATTAAACGGGACATTTGGAGTAATTAATTTTCTGCTAACTATATAAATTAATTCACACCCCAAGGTTATTATGAATAGTGCTTATGTTCTTAATATTAAATTAATTATTAATTTGTATATATTTAATATTCGTTGTTTTGATTCATTAGAGGGTCCGATCTTATATGGGTCTATATTCCTGGTGAGTGGAATAGCGGTATTATTTATATGATGAATATTAATTATTAACGAAATTCACGTCTCGAAAGATCAAGATTGACAATACCTAATTCAGGAAGCTTATAAGTTTTGACCGGGCTAAACCCTGCAAGTGGATTTGATTATTCGGCGGTCAAATAAGTTAAGCGGAAGGGCTTAAGGAATATCAAGATGCTGATTAAATTAAATTATCAGTAAATAATTTTATTTGGCGGATATCGAAAATCTTAATATAGAGAGAAATGGTAAGAATTTAATGATAGGAGCTCAATGCAAGATGGTCTTGAGATTATGGGTCAAAGTGCAATTATAGTTCTTTAGTGGTGTGAACTATAATTCAGTCTTTTATGAAAATTGCAGAAATCGTTGCTGATTTTCTATAATTGCAGATACCGCTATGAGGTTTGGTTAGTTTTAGAAACCGCTGATACGTGTCTGTATTCCACTGAAAGTCTTATTCATAATTACTCCTACGTCCCTGCTGTAGCCCTATATACGCGGGCAGGCTAAACCAGATTCATAACTTTTCTTCAAAGACTAAAGTTGTCTAGGTTCTGCCAGTATGCATTCTTGAGAGATTGTAGCCCACCCTATATTTAAGAATCGCATAAGGGAATACAATAGAAGATCTAACTGGAGTTTTAACTCGGATTCAAATCGTAGTTGAAGATTCGACCGAAAAAATATATTCTTCTAAATTAACTTTGGATGAACGTGTTTTATTTTGATCGTTCATCATCAAAAGTTTTATCTGGAGCCCATTTCAGCGTTTGTCCGCCCAATTAATTTTTTTTTCAGATGATCATTTACAAAAATAATAATTTTGGCAGTCTTGCTTCCAACAGGCCTCTACTTCGTTAATATTTATTCTTGTTGTAAACTTTTTAAATGTAACATTTACAGAAGGGGAGGTTGAAGAGAGTTTAAACAAAAGCAAGAAATGAAACGAAACCCTAACTACGATTCCTAAGGTCATATAACTTGGCTTCCATTTTTAGATATACCACACATATTGTTTGAGCAAAGCAGAGCAAAAATCATGCGGATAAACAATAAAATGAACAAATAAAGTTCTAAGGGTCATGCAGCAATGTTTATGCCCCTAACATGCTATGAACATGCTATATAAAATAAATAGAAGAGACTAAACATCATATTTACGCAACTGGATATGCAAAAAACTAATGGCTGTAGCAACTAATGTTGCGTCTGTGACAAACATAGCCACAAAACACGCGGCCGTGACAAATATAAGGTTACCGCGAAGAACATAATAAAAAAGCTCACGACCGTGACAAATAAAAGTCACGACCATGGTTTTTAAGGCTACAAGAAGGGTATATACATTATACAAGACTTAAAACAGGCTCAAATGATTAGAATGTACATAATAGAGACCATAACCTATTAGTTCTAGGTTAGATCCACCATCCTTCATCCTCTATACAAGCAAGAACTCTAAAACAGAATATACAGGATATCAAAATGAACAACAAAATACTTAAAACATATTTTCATGTCACTGGTCTCACAAAACCTCACGGCTGTAACAAAAGATTTTGGCAGCCGTGACGAAAAATAAAGAAAAAGATGCAGTCGTCATGCTTTTAGATCTATAAAACAGAGAGAAATGGGGTATACAGAATGGAGACCTTGAAGTCCATGACCCATTTAGTCTAGGCCAAATCTACCATCCATTTTCCCTCAAGAGCATGGACTATGATACAGAAAAGAGAAGATGCTAAATAAAATAATGAAAGGAGATAAAACCTTGAAATAAATAGATATCAGAGAGATTCGAAGAGAGTTTTCACGTTTTTAGCCTTGGAACAAATGTCACGACCATAACAATATGATATTGTGGCTGTGAGTAAATAAGGCAACAAATGTATTGGCCCTTATAAATAGTGCCTGGCCGTGACTGTAGGTCTAACAAAACATACGACCATGACATGAGAAGATCGCGACCGTTATGTTCCAGAACCTCAGAAAGCTTTTGGTGTGCTTAGTGTGCTTGTGAGTGTCAAAATAAAATAAAAACAACAGTAATATACAAAACAAATAGCTACAAATACACTGTTAGTAATGAAAAACTTGAAGGAATAATGCTTACATTGAAATAAATAATAAAAAAACAATAAGAATAATAGAAACCTTATCCACGACACCCTCAAGGGAAGAAGATAAGGGTTTAAGAAGTGCCGTGGGTTTCTAACGTTACCTCGTGTGAATATCCACCTTGAATGGCCTCTCGGGGGTGAGAATAGGCTATCTCTAGGCCAATGCGGGTTCTACGAATTCCTTTAACGCAAGAAAGAACACGAAGGAGACTCGAGAAGTGTAAAGTGGATTGGGGAATATCGAGTGAAAGAGTATTTCGGTAGAGCTTGGGCCTCTAGGTCTTTTTTTTAATTTCTGCTGAAAATGTCACCTATTTATAGGCAAAGTGGGCAACACAAACCCCCTCTAGAATGCTGTTACCTGTCCAAAAAGCAGTAAAAGTGACGGCCGCTACCTTTTTACTTTTTCACAGCAATGGCCACTACCTTTATGGTGACGAAAAGGATAGCCGTGACTTTCAAAAGTCGCAACTAGGATAAAAAGATGTAATCGTGACAAATGAAGTCACGGCCTGGTTTAGGGTTTACAAAAAGGTCACGACCGTGATATAAAAGTCACAGCCTGCACGTTGTTTCGTGGTTTTCTTGGGTTTTGAACAGTATTCCTGATCATACTTTCTTGGGAGTATCTTTGATCATAATTATCATATTTTCGTCATTGGAGCACATTTGAGACAAGTGCCTAAAATTTGGCTTGGTCAAACTAGGGTGTCTATAGGGTCATAAAGTAATGGTTCTGCCCATAACATGCTATACAGAATAAATAGAAGAGATTTAAAGACTATTTTTGAGCTACTGGGGATGCAGAAAACTCACGGCCGTAGCAACCAATGTTGCGGCCGTGACAAAATAAGTCACAAAACACGCGGCCGTGATAAAAATAGGGTTACCATGAGAAACAAGATGAAGAATGTTATGATCGTGACAAATAAATGTTACGGCCAGGGTGTTTTGGGGTCCAAAAAGGGTTTGGTCACATACAAGGTCTGAAACAAACTCAAATGAATAGGCCATGCAGGACAGAGACTATAACCCATTTATTCTAAGCTAGATCTACCATCCTCCATTCTCTATAGAAGCAATATCTCTAGAACAGAATGTGGATGATATCAAAATGAGCAACAAAGTATTTAAAACACATTTT
Source organism: Heliamphora exappendiculata (assembly GCA_034768845.1). Classification (NCBI taxonomy): domain Eukaryota; kingdom Viridiplantae; phylum Streptophyta; class Magnoliopsida; order Ericales; family Sarraceniaceae; genus Heliamphora; species Heliamphora exappendiculata. The sequence continues at coordinate 2,294 of JAOTRH010177712.1, read as the reverse complement.
TCATGTCACTGGCCTCATAAAACCTCACGGTCGTAGCAAAAGGATATAGTGGCTGTGACAAATATGAAGAAATAGATGTGACTGTCATGTTTTTAGATCTACAAAATAGAAAGAAGTGGGGTGTGCAGAGTGGAGACTACGACCCATTTGATCCAGGTCAGATCTACCATTCATTTTCCAACAGGAACATGGACTATGATACTGAATATGCAAAAGTGTCGGCAAAGTGTAAGAAGGTGACTGCTGTTACTATAGGTTTAACAAAACACACGGCCATGACATTAAAAGATCGTGACTCCTCATAAAGTTTTGATGTGCTCAGTGTGCTTGCGAACGTAAACGAATTGGAAAACAACTGTTATATACGAAATTGAAAGCGACGAATATACTATTTTACAAGAAAACTTATGTAAATAATGTTTAGATCGAAATAAATAACAAATAACCAATGAAAACAATGAGAACCTTATCCGCGACACCCTCAGAGGAGAGAAAATGAGGGTTTAGAAGAATATCATGGCTTCCTAAGGTTACCTCGTGTGAATATCCACCTCGAATAACTCATCGGATGTAAGAATGGGTGTCTCCAAGCTAATACGAGCTCTAAGACCTCCCTAAATGCAAGCAAGACCATGAACAAGGGCCGAAAAGTGCAGGATGGATATCGAAATATCAAGTGGGAATGGATTTTGGCAGAGTTTTGTTATCGAGGTTCATTCTCCTCATTTCTACTGAAAACATTGCCTATATATAGGCAAAGTGGGCGCCCAGACAACCTTTGGAATGCTGCCACATGTCCAAAAAGGTATAAAAGTGATGGCTGCTACCTTTTTACTTTTGTACAGTGCCGATCACTACCTTTATGGCAATGAAAAGGACAACCATGACTTTCAAAAGTCGCAGCTAGGCTTAGGGTTTCAAAAAAGTGCCGGATGTAACAAAGGAAGTCACGGGTTGCTTTAGGGTTTTCAAAAAAGTGGCGGCTGTGAGAGCAAAGACACTACCTGCTCTAGAGTTTGCAAAAAGGTGGCGGCCGTAAAGATGGGAATGTCATGGTCTGAAGGTTGTTAGTGGTTTTCTTGGGTTTTAGACCAGATTCCTAATTTTTCTTGCTAGGGAGTATTCTTGAGCACAATTCTCATATTTCGTCATTGGAGTGCATTCGAGACGGGTGCTTAAGATTCAGCTTGGTCAAATTGGGGTGTCTACACCTATCCTTCTTTTTTAAAAATAAAGCTAGAGCCGCCCAAGGCGATGTATTCGGGTGTATAAAACCTTTATCTTGTAACTCTTGAAGTTGTACCTTTAGCCCTTGCAACTCTGTCGGTGCAAAATGGTAAGGCGACATCGAAATGGGTGTGGTTCCATGGATAAGATCAATAGAGAATTCTACCTTTTGACATGGCAGCAACTCGAATAGGTCATCAGGAAAGACATCAGGGTAATCACACACGAAAGGAGGGAGTTCCCCTCGAACAAAAGCGGTCTCATTCAACAAGAAAGCAGAGAAAAGAAAGCTAAGACTTTCCCGATTTTGCACATCACAGGGAACAGGTAGTGAACCATCGTCTCGATCTCCCATGAAACAAAAACAATCACCCTCAGGTGTACAAATAGATACCCTCCGTCGATGACAATCGATATAGACACGATAGGTGGCCAGTCAATTAATCCCTAGAATGATATCAAAAGAGGTCATGTTGATAATGATAATATAATGACCCGGATTGGATCCTAGTTATAACGACAATATTCAAACCCTAGTATTAGCAACGATTAGCCCATGAGATCATTGGTTGCTTAAAAGGTTAGAAACCCTAATCCTAATACGAAAAAACCCTAAGGAGCTAAATCTAGAAATGAAACTCCAAGCTCTAAACTCTTCTTAAGAAATGCTAACCTAGTCTTGTAATCTTTCAAACCCAACCAACACTCTATATGTGTTACCCTATAATAGCAAAACACAAATTTCAAGTCCAAAGAATAAGAGAATCAAGTACAAGCCCCAACATGGAAAGAACATTATATTCAAAGACCTAAAATCCCATAACTTTCAATAATTGTACTTTAACCCAAAATTTTCAAGATAACTGCATTTTTAGTCTAGAACACCAAAATTCATAATAAATTAAAAATCTCATGTGAAGACACTTTGGTCCACATCCAAATTACTCCCAAGAGTTCTTAAGAGTTTTAGTTTCGATAATTACATGCAAATTATTCATATCTTTACAATTACGTAAAAGCTCCTGAGATATTTGTCATCTATAGTTCTCTACAATCAATATTAATTA
>JAOTRH010177690.1:0-12128 GCA_034768845.1 Heliamphora exappendiculata | reverse complement strand
TATATTCTTCCATCACTTACAATTATCTTGCTAATCAAACATACCTTAAACGGTACCTTATTGCCAGTGCTTTACAATTATCTCTGTTTGGCTTAGTTTTTTGTTGAATATTTTTTTGTTTAAAAATCTCTTAAAAAATTCACTTGTTTGGCTTTTTACTGTAATTAATTAATTTTTTTTTTCACATCTTTTCATATTTATATTTTTACAAAAAAAAAACTAAAAACTTCAAAAACTTCAAAAAAAAAAAAAATTAGGCCAAACACGTGCTTAATAGCTTAGATTTGAGAGTTTCTCTCCTGGCAGTTTGAAAGGGAGTGGGTCAAGTTTATTAAGTTCTCGTCGGACCACGAATTTGGGCTTTCCTATCATTCAGCTTACAAAAAGGAGCAGCTAAGACAGAAGTATGAAGCAATATTTTGAATATCATATCGAATAAAATATCAATTTTTTCATTTGGTACGATTAAGGGTTATCATTTTACTTGCCGGCCTGCTACCCGTCCCAAGTCCGTCTGGCCCATCGGGCCAAAGCCCAGCCTAAACCCAAATTTTGGGCAGGCCTAGTAAACAAGAAGAACGGTTGGGCTGAACTTGGGTATAGTTTTTGAAGGCTGACCTGCCCAACGGCCCATTACCCGAGAAACCCGTCTCCAAGCCCAAACCCCAGCTTGCCTTCGCTCCAGTGTGTGTTTTATCTCAACTTAAATTAAGCACATAATATTAAAGATTAATTAATTATACATGTTTTGAGAATTGGTCATCACCCCATTTTAGTGAAGATTAATGCCTCGTTACAAATTTTATTGCAGCCCAAAAAAAAAAATCAAAACAGATTCATGCAAATTAGAAATTGGAGCACCCAATGCCATGGTCTAAGTTGTGAATAGTGAATTCTAACCTAGTGCAATGATACACCCATTACCTATTTGTCAAATACCAATATCACAGTTTTAACATTTTCTCTCTATAATTATATACTCGCAATAGATTTTAGCAAATTTCAACAAACCAATTGCCAACCAACCCATCTATGCTATTGCCCGTCCCTTAGGATAAAGTTTAGCCTTAACTATTTCAACAAAAGCCAAGCCAAGCCAATCCAATCCAATCCAACCCGCCACCCAAAAACGCTTCTCGGACAAAACCCACAAATGAACTTGGATACTAATTTTGCAGGCTAGTTTGGCCCAACCCAACGAAGACCCGAGGTATTACACATACCGATGTCAATATAATGTTTTAATTGATCTATTTAAATTAATGTTTAGTTTTATTATTTGTAATAAAATTGCTAGCATAAAAGTGATATAATATAAATGTTATTTTTATAATAAATTAATATTGATGAGAGTTATCTTCTTAGAGTGTATTTAAAGCTTAAATTAAAATATAAAAATAAAAAATAAATTATACTTAGACTCACTGCATTTCTATAATATACCACTTACTATTTTTTTTTTTTTTTAAATCACATTGCACCTATTAACTGGTGACACCGTTAACAAAAAAAACAAAATAACCGTAATACCCTTCTTTCAGCCCTCTCCACACCCAACCAACCCCCTCTTTCTCCGTTCTAAACCTCCACCGCGCCACTAGCAATCCTGAACCAAGCTCCATTAGCTATGTAATTTGGGCCCGATTCGGTCCGATTGTGGACCGAGCAAGCCAAGCTCCGCCTGGACTCAACGAGCTCCCATCAAATTTTCGGGCCGGACTTCTTTCTCCCGGGGTCAACCTAAGCCCTAGAAATAAAGAGCTCGGACTTGGACTACGGGCTCGGGCCCGGGCTTGTGGGCGGACTTTGGACGAGCCTTGACCGAGCTTTATTTTTTTTGTTTAATTTATATTTGTATTATTTTTATAGTTATTTAGTTTATAAATTTATAATATAATGTTAGTTTACTACTTTATTATAAACTTTAATATATTAACTTTAAAATTATAAACTTAAAATTTATTATATTATAATATAAACTTAAAATTTATTAGTTTATATATTATAAACTAATATATTAAAATTATAATAATAAGTTTTTAAGTTAAACTATAAACTAGTTACCACTTTATTATATTACATAAATATAACTTTATTATTTTATTAATTTATATTATATTAAGTTTGTATTTTATTTATTTATTAGTTTACTATAAATTTATTTTTAATTTATGTGTATAGTTTATATTATTATAAGTTTATTAATTTATTATAACTTATAAGTTTAACAATTAAATACAATAAGCTTGAATAAATAAAATAATAAAATTTTAAATTTATTAATTTTTAAAATTTTCTATTTATAAATTTTTTTTTACTATTTTAACTTTTTAATTCAAAATAATAAAAACCAACCAAGCGTAGGACCCTTTTTTTTTCTTTTTTTGTTTAAAACCTAATTTTCATAAACTCATTTTTAGAACTTAATTTCTTATAAAGAATTTTAAGTAACCAAACAACAATTATTATTTAGCAAACACACACCTTTATTAATTTATTATATAATTTATTAAAAAAAACTAGCCATTTGGCAGACCTGGGCCGAGCTGACCCGACCCACGAGCATGGAGGTGCGACCCAAGCCCTAAAAATGAACGGGCTAGGTCGGGTCGAACTGAGCCCAGTCACCCGCACAGTGATAGGCTTCGGGCGACTTTCGGATCCCATCGGGTCTCAAGGCATTTTTACACCCCTAAGCTCCATCAAGCCAAGAAGCCAAGAGTGAGTGACGAAATACAGATAGAATTGTAAATGATTTGTGTAGTTTGAAGACGAAGTCAGATTGTGAATTGGTTTGGTGTGGTTTGTATATACAAAGAACCAATTACTTGATATATATATATATATATATATATATATATATATATTGCAATTAATATTAGGGTAAATTATATTGATCTTTCCTGAGACTTTGATAAGATACAGTTAATCTCACCCTTTTGAAAAAATTACATTGACACCCCTTTACAGACTAAAAAACTGTTACACAGACACCCCTTAACAGTTAAAGCCGTTAAGGTTCCGTTTGTCTCATTAAATTTGTTCTAATTTTTCCCATGGGTATCAAATCTGTTTCTTCTTCTTTTTTTTTATATAAAATTTATAAACCAATAATTCTTCGATTTGAATTTGCTAGAGAAATTTACCGGCGATCGAAGCCGTTCACTAGCAGCGTTGGGTCGTCAAAAGGGTAGTGAACGTTGTCGATCGAGAAATAATTTATATTTTACAATTGATTGTGAGTGTAATAGCTCAGAAAAAAAAAAAAAGGAAGAGAAAGAACGGCGACGTAGGCCCCACCGCTGCACCTCTCGCCAACGCCACACCCATGCTGTCGCAGCCCCCCACCGTTGCCGGTCACTGCCACCGTTGTCCACACGTCCTCCCGTGGTGTGGAGGAGAGAGAAGGAGAACACGGGAGAGAGAGAGAGAGAGAGAGAGAGAGAGAGAGAGGAAAACAACAGCGACTCCGGTGATCGACGGTGTTAGCGGCGTCGGCGACGGCGGTGGCGTGGTGGCTGGTGTCGGCTAGTGGTGATGGACGGTAGTATCGCGCGGTGTGGCCGGAGGTGGCTGTGGTGGTGTGGAGGAAACAGGAGAGAAACGAAAAAGAGAGAATTTACAGCGGCGGACGGTCATAGACGGCGGCGGAGAAGTCGCCGGCGGTTGCGACGATCTTGGACGGCGGCGACTGGCACCGACGGTGGAACGAGAGAGAGAGAGAGAGAGAGAGATGAGATTTGGGGAGGGGGTTGCTGCTTCTGCGTTGCTTCTTCTTCCTCAGTTCTTTTTTTTAAAAACCCTAACACGAATTAATGTTTGGTGGTAAATTCGTCTTTTTTATCAATTTCGTTAACGACGTTAACTGCTAAGAGGTGTTAGTATAATTTGTCCAAAAAAATAAATTTGATTGTATTTGACCAAAATCTCAGGAGAGATAAGTGTAATTTACCCTTAATATTATGGGATCGACAATTAGTACCAACCCCCACGAGCTAAAAATCCAAACTCAACTCTCTCTCTCTCTCTCTCTCTCTCTCTCTCTCTCTCCTTTGTAATTTTGAAATTCATTGTCTTAATTTCGTCTGACAATCTTTAAAAGAGACCCGCACCAAGTGGAAAAAGCAAAAAAGCAAAAGAGATAACCCCAAATTAGCCGACGATCTAAGCTCCAAGAAGACGACGTCGACGACAACCTCGAATAGAATCAGCAAGTAAAGCCCGAGTTTGACAGAGATGATTAGAAGAATCAAAACCCTCACCCAAGGTCCGATCTGGCTCGGGCTTTGGTTTCTCGCGAGAGTGAGGTCTTATCGGACAACAGAGTTCGAATCTCCGACTTCTTGCCGATGATCAAGCACACGGTGAACCGGCCGCACTCGTCGGTGGTCGCGATTGTGGCCCTGAAGAGGGCAATTCAAGCCGGCAAGGCAATGGAGGGGGTCGAAATGGGGATGGAAAAGTTACAAAGACCAAACGGGGATGGAGAAATCATTGAAGGAGAGAGTTGGGCAGAGGGGGAAGGGAAGTGTAAGGGTTTGAGGTTTGGGGGTGAGTTGAGGTTTGCAATTTGAGGTTTAGCGAACAGATAGCGATGAGTTGAGATTTGTGATTGGGGGTTGCAATTTGAGGTTTTGCTGGCGATGCTGGTTTGCGAAGGGTTTGCAAAGGGTCTCCGATTAAAGCTCCATTTTTCTTTGATTCTTATCGTCGAAGATCAGTTGCGTTTTCCATCTCTTTTCCTTTATTTCAGAATTCTTATCCTTCAATGGCAATTCATTCGTGCAAGTACCAATCCCTACAAGTGCCAAAGAAGCAGGTGACGGCGTTGGTGGCGAAAGGAGGCAGCGGCACTAGTTTTCTGTTAGTGGTGAGGGTGCCAACTGGAGAGATGCTTAAGATGTCATTTTTAGTTTTTTTTTTTTTTGCTGATATCATCTTTTTCCGTTGGATCAACAGACTTGTGACTTACGAATGGGATAAAGTGTTACACATTTCATAAAGTAAGAAAGTGCAATAGTATTTTCGAGAGTAAGGACGAAGATAGTGATATATTCAAAGCATCAAGGAAATCTAGATGTAATTTACCAAAAAATAAAAGACAAGAAGAAACAAATAAAATAAGTAAGATTTATTTATTTTAAATAATTATGAATCGATACATACTCTGTAATGTCTAATACTAACAGATATAAACGGGTATTTTGAACAATTCACAACTACATAATTAACACGTCGATTTTGTTTCAAAACAATACATACTGATTAGTACGGTATTCACAACTATGGTATGAAGTAAACCACCCTCCCAAAGATCAAATCTTAGATTGGGCCATTTGAACCCAATTTTTAAATTCAACCCATGCAATGCATTAGCTAGGCCTAGGCCGAACCAAGATCTAGGATAACTAATGGGCTAATTGTTCCCCAACCTCATTTGGGTAACAATTGACCAAGCTGCATAAATTCAGTTTGCTACTACCCCAACTTAATTGCTTAATGCAACCAAAAATATTTAACCTGGATCTAGAAGAATGTGCCGATCCTATCTCACGTTGGTTAAACAAGAAATAATTCAAGCGTACCTAAACCTCTTAAGCACTCTCCCCTTACAAGCCAACTTTCAAGGATAAGTTCTATCTGAGAATTTGCAACATTTGGTATCAAAACAGACACTATGCCAAATGTAACATTTTGTTACACCTGGGATCTGTCTCATCTTTGGTATTAGTTTCAAAAGGCACCAGCATTCATGCTGTAGGAGCTGGTGCATTGCTTTCTCTTGCATTTTCTTTGCCTCTTCTAGCAAGTTCTGTTCTTTGCCCTCCTTGACTGCTTTCATGAGACCTGATATGCCTCAATGATATCTTGAACTAAGTCAACAATCACTCCTCCAACAACCATCTAAATTATAAATAGTCTATTTTGGTTTTCCAAAGAGGAATTAGAAGGTCGGCAAAGTCAGGAAAGCCTAGCCTGATTTGGCTTACTGGGAAGAAAAAGCGGGGAAAAGTGAAGTGTAAGCACACACGACACAAGAAGGAATTCCAATTTCAGTAACAAGTTGGGTAGTGCTGAGCCACAAGATCTTTTGGGTTGTTACAATGCTCGTTGAGCAGTTCACGTAAAAGTGAAGAGGTAAGAAGTAAAAATCCTCCACATCAATCAATCTCCACATAAGACAATGAGGAAAATTTTGATTATGATTAATCTGAGGAAGAATCTAGTTTTAGCAATGGAAAAACAAAATCTTTCAGCTCCGGCGGAGCGATTTATCCCGCTTTTGGACTTACAAAGGTATGCAATTGTTTAAGGTGCATAAGGAAAAGGAAAATGTCATCTTCAACACATAATACAGAGTATATAACTTATTCCAAAGATGAGATTCGATGTCCATAGCAAGTAGAAAGACCTCAAACCTGAAGTGAATCAGCCAAACCTCAAGGGAAGTTGTGACACCAAGGCCTAGCTGGGCATACAATATCAGAGCTTCGAAAAAAAAGGTCTCCTCTTCTGGTTGTACGCAAAGATTGCTTCGGCCAGATCATCGGATAAAAGCATTCCAGAGTTCCAAGTGGCCACATAGTCCAACCCCTGATCCAAAGTTAGGTCCCTACCCGTAAGTAACACAGCCTTTGTTCCAGTAACAGCGAGGGGAGACTTGGCCGCAATTTCTGAGTTAACAATTTCTTAGAAGTTAGAACTACTACAAAACTTCCGACCACAAAATTAAAATAAAATAACAAGTAAAAAGAGTCCAAATGTATTCAAGAGTGGGTGTGATCAAAAGGTTGAAATAACCCATACAAGAATGTGTCTTCATCTAAATCATCTCCTATAACAACTTGTGATCGTCTTAAACTCAGATCAACCCAGTGAGTACCTAAATTAATTAAATGTATCTCTAACTCAACATATTTAATTTGGTTCTGGTAGGACAGTATCCTCCACCACTCCACTCCACCCCAATTAAAGTGAGAGAATGAAACTATCAGATCTAAGTCTTCTACAAATCCACATCAGATAAAACAATTTATATGATCTGTCCAATTTTTTGCTCTCAGTTTTACTATTTGAATAAATCGCATTTGGGAAACAGATTAATCAAATCAAAAGCACTGCTAATCTGGATGCCATGAGGTATAACGTATATGTCGGATGGTAAATCTGAGAACTAGTAGGTCTACGATGTGCTAATCCAGACCTTGAACCAATCTTGAGTGGTTTCCATTCTCTTTTCACCCCTGGTTGAACTGAAAGCTAACACACAGCAGTTAAGTCTCTTTGGATCCTAGGTTGCACCAGATCAAGTCAGTTTTACTGTCACTTCTTCCTTGAAGCCAGCAACTGTATCATCGGTTTAAAGACACTCCTAGATTCACTATACTGATTAGTGCATCAAAAAAAGCTAGTCATACTTTCAAATGAAGATAAAAACTAGATTGGCCACCTATGGTGTACAAAACTCCTATCTTAAGGCACTCCAGCAAAAGCATAAAAGATTAAAACTAGAAGGTCCCCAAGTAAGCAGTTCGCTGTCAAAGGTATAGAACATATGGTACCTGAACTAGAGTTAACAGTTACGAAAAATTAATGTATAGCATGACAGAAATTGAAATTGCAAATTTGTAAGACCATCTCCAACCCTTCATCTTTTCTTTCATCAAATTTGAGTAAAAGTTTGGAAAAATCCACTTTACTTGCTTGTGGTATAGTCCATGTCCGAATTACCCCCCTCACGTTAGAAAATGACCACATAACTCTTAGCAGTTTGTGAACTAAAACGCACTGTTAACATCCGATAACAGTGCTTGCAAATTGACAATAATATCCTCTTCTCTTTTAAACTAAATTCACACACACACACACACACACACACACAAACACAAACACAAACACACAAGAGCTTCATTTGATACTACACACTGCAATGGTTATACGCGAGTCTTTTATCAAATATTTTAATAAAATCCCAACTTATCCTCAGAACACATTTTAACCACTTTTAATGAAGAAATTGAATGATTTAACCCTTCATCTTTTAAACATTTCATCAATTTTTTTTAAAAAGAAATTCCAAACTTATGCCAAAAGCTTCTTCCACCAAAGTCTTTTCCTTGATTTGATTAAAGATTTATTTGGTATAGGTGTGATAAAAGGGTTGGAGCTCAATTTTAGCACTTTTTTTTAATCAAATTTAAATGTAATGAAAAAAAAGGGTGAACGGTTGGAGATGCCCTAATGAGACCAAACAGTAACATTAGATAACACAACCCAGCACAGTTGTCTTAACAATTGTAGTAATTGCAACACTATAGTCAAAGAGATAAAAGTAGCAGAACTATGTAAAGTTTTCATTACACAAGAAGCACAAACTTAGTGAACACAAAATATACGAGCAAGGGATTGAAAAGATAAATTACCTTCAGCAACAGCTCTTACGCCTTCATCCATGGCGTTCTTGGAAGAAAAAACCTCCGAAACAAGGCCCAGTTCCTTCGCCTGCGAACCAGAAAACCTCCGTCCGGTCAAAGCCAACTCCATCGCTTTGCCGTGCCCGACAATACTCGGCAGCCTCTGAAGCGTCCCGAGATCAGCCGTGATCGCAAGATCAACCTCCTTGACGGAGAAAAACGCGTCCTCCGTACAATACCGAATGTCACAGGCGGTGATGATATCAATACCACCGCCGATACAAGCCCCATGGACAGCAGCGATCACCGGCTTACGGCACCTCTCGATGGCCGTGATCGCGTCCTGCATGCCCTTGATCTCTCGCCGGAGTCGCTCGGCAGTGCGGCCACGGTCACTAGATAGATCGCCGCCGACGGTGGTTAGGGTTTTCAGGTCGATGCCAGAGCAGAAATGGACGCCGTTGCCGGAAAGGACTATGACACCGACGTCGGGGTTTTGATCAAGAGACGATAGGGCTTTGGGGAATTCTGCGAAGAAGTCGCGAGACAGTGCGTTGCGGAACGATGGTCGATCGAGGTATAGATTGTAAACCGGAGAAGTTGGAATTTTCTGAACAATTTGAAGGGATTTGTAACCATCCATGGTTGATATTCACACTCACCAAAGTTAGAAAATGAAGGAAAACGAAGGAAATAAAAAAGGGAAAAGATGAGAGAGAAAAGGAAAATGTTTTGGACTTCCAACAACAAAAGTCAATTGTATTTTACTGTAAATAGAGAGTTACTATACAACCTGGACATGTCTTCAGAAAATAATTGTTCAGAACTGTGTATGATGTCTGTAATATAGGACAGTTATACACAGACATATGTCAGCAAAGCTAATGGCCAGTTATGTACAAAGTATGTCCTTTGAGTACCACGTCATTTGATTAGTCAGTTAAAATAGTGTTAGCTGCACAGCACATGTGAGTGCCAATTTTTATTTATCATTTGTTCGCCGAGTCATTTACTTGTATTAACCCACAAATTATATGAACTATCTTCATCCAAGCACCGATTAATGCATTTATGTGTTAAGTGAATCTGTCATTCTTATTTAAGAGTCGTGTGGCAAATTGATTACCACTATGTCACATCGCATATTTTGATAAGTCGTCTTTATGACATCATGAGTTGGCAAAAGGTTGTCTATATCATAATTAATATTTTTTATTGTAGATATTATTTTTTTTTAATTTTTTGGTAAACACATTTATTTACATGGTTTTTGAAATTGAAAGACAATGTATATATAGGCCCATTGACAATTTAACTTTTTTAGTTTTTTTTTGGGTTAAAAACACAAGAAATTAACTTTGCCTAGTTAGTAAAAAAGTAAAAAAAAATTAAAAAATTAAAAAATCAAATCAGAACACAAATTTTTAAAATATTCAAATTAAACTGTTACCACTTTTAAAATACAATAATATTCTGTATTTATAACTTATTACTACCATTACTAACTGCATATAATTGTTAATATCAAATATATAAAAAGATAAATCGTCAATTTTGAACAAAAGTAAAAAAATTTAACTTTTTACCCAAATAATTAATTTCATAAAAATTAATTTAAAAACTAAATTACCAAACAGTTTACTTTGAACTCAATTTACCTTTTTGACTAAAAACGCAAAAAAATAAAAAAAATTATCTTTTAAACTAATTACCAATCGGGAATATAAGCTCTGTTTGGGCTAAATTTTAAAATATTTATTTAGTCTTGTTTTTTTGAATTTTGAATTTTTTTAATTAATATTTTTATTTTTTTGAATCGTCTCTACAAAAAGAACTAAAAAATGAAAAAAAAATGATTAAAAGATGAAAAACATTTGTTAAAGACAAAAAATAAATAATATAAAATTTCGCTTATCGATTTATTTTAATTAATTTGCGTATTTTTAAAATTTTTAATTATTTTAATTAAAAATTTTATTTTTTTAATTAATCTCAATTAAAAAAAGTTGAAAAATATATAATAACTTAAATAAGCAATAAAAAACTCACTAAAAATAAAAATAATTTAATAAAATAAATAAGCAATTACCCAAAGGGGCTATAGTATTATTGGAAGAGAACAAGGAAATTTGATTGGCCCTCCCCCTTCTATTACTAATCACTAGGGCTTATTTTGATATTTTTTGAGCCATTTAAAAATTTTATTTATTTTATTAAAAAATTATTTTTTAAGCTATAAATTACTCACAATTTATAATAAACTACTTAATTAACGGTAACAATTGAATAATACTAATTATTTACGTAGACATGCCAATAAATATATATTAGAAAATAACTTTCCAATTTAAGAGAGCAATTGCAATTAAGTAATGGTCAAATAACATAACTACTTTTTCTTACTATAATTCTTTATGGGCACAAAATATAGTAGTTAATTATATAATTAAACATGAACAATCATGTACAGTGCTAAGTGAAAGAAAAAAAGTATTATTATTATAAAATAAGTTTATTTATAAACCAAAAAATATATAAGGAAAAAACAATAAATTATTTTTTATTATATATAGAAATGTAGAAAATTAAGATTATTTCAAGTTTTTTTATATTTTTTCTTAAATAAATCCCAAAAGCCCGAGTTTGTGGACCAGTCCCGTCTACCCGTGGGTTGGGTCTCGGTCTTTTCCTAAAAAATCCCAACTTCGCTTAGCCCATTAACTTGCGAGAACCTGATGGGCTTGGGTTGGGTTAGCCTAGGCCTGAATTTCAGTCGGGTCAAGCCTATTTTACCCCCTTGGCAAACCTAGTTCATTTATTTTTAAAATATTTTGGATTTTTTTAGGTTGGGCCATTAGGCCAGGCACATGGTCCGTGTTTGGGTCGGTCCATAGATTTCAATGCATTGGTTCATCCTCATCCCAAGGGATTCAGGCTAGTTTGATCCTGGGCTTAATTTGGGCTCAGGCCGGAGCGAACTTCGTGTGGCCCATGGGCAGCAAGTCTTTTTTCCATTCTTATGCAAAATTCATTAAGCAAATTCTTTATGCAAAAAATAAAATTAATTCGATAAGTATAATTGTATAATCATAACTGTTGGGAAAATTTGAATAAATAGTCTGCAACGAAACAAATATTTTTCCCTCTTCTTGTGTGTAATTAAATGAGATCCAGAATAGTATGATAAAAATAATAATAAATAAATGCACGATACCAATTTTTACGTAAAAAATCTCTAAATGAAAAATCACGGGATCGAAGTCCGATTCCAAATTTTTACTATCTCAAAATAATGAACTTACAGATTTAACTCTCTAGGCATACCCAGAGGATGACAGTATCAAGAATAATATTCTCGGAATAACAAAATAATAAATACTCGTCACTGTAAGGTGAATTCCAATTAAAAAATAAACTCAATTTTACATCTCACCAGTTGATAATCAAAACCGTTGGTTAACAAGATTCAAGCGCAGAGAGTCTGCCTGTAAAATCTCACGACGATCGGACTTCGTTTGATATCCGATCTACGCACAAAAGTGGACTATTTTTCTTCCTCGCCAAAGAAAATCTCCCTCTCGCGCTCACTTTTGCGCGCTGGCTGCTGTGTCTTCAATTCTCTGATTTGGAGAATTGGATTGCTATTCTAAGATTGTGTGTTGATCACCACCGAATACCCAATGGGTATTTATATAAACTAAGCCTATTAAGGCT
>JAOTRH010177679.1:0-12128 GCA_034768845.1 Heliamphora exappendiculata | reverse complement strand
CAAGAGGTATTCTTCTAAATTAACTTTGGTTGCACGGGTTTTATTTTGATCGTTCTTCGTCAAAAGTTTTATCTGGAACCCATTTCGGCATTTGCCAGTCTAGTTAATTTTTTACCAAAATTTATTTTACAAAAATAATTATCTTTACAGTATTTTCTCCAACAATCCTGTCCAGATAGATGTGAAGCTTGCAACACCAATATCAAGGATTTGCTGTTCGATTGCTAAAAATTGAGCCCAGGGCCCATCAAAATCTAGAGAGAAAGCAAAGAGATCCAAAACTTAGCTTAGAAGCTAACTTTTCCAAAATATCTTCTAATAACTTGATATTTATAGAATCTCGCACCAGGCTGTCACCGTTCGAGCGAACAGGGCACCGCTCAAGCGAACCCCTATCGACATAACACTCTGCTACACCCCCGCTGGAGCGCACAACCACCACTCGAGCGGTCACCTCACCGACTCACTCCCTGCCACCATCCCGCTCGAGCGCAAACTCACCGCTCGAGCGGTTAATGCTGGAAGAACAACTGAACCAAAGAAGCAGGACCAAACACTTTTTCACATCTTTTTGTCAGAACATTTCTTAGAACCTCATTTTCTCCCTTGACCAAATATTTTGTAGATATCCAAACTCAAAGTACTCACCTGAAACATCACTGAGGTATAAAGTTAACTCAAACTCCATCAATACCTAGATCATTTCCAAAATAAAACAGGTAAGGGTCTCACACACTGTGTTAAAATGACGTGTTTTGAATATTATTATTTTACAAATAAAACCCCATTTTCGTGTTGGTTTTTGTGGAGTTTTGTTTGGAAATCGGAGCATTACATTGGTATTGAAATATAGAATTGAGACAAATCGAATGTGAACTAGTAAGAATGAAATGTGTGATACACTTGAAACTTTTGAATTATAAGTGGAGATCAAAGTATATCTTATTTTGTTAAGATGGAAATTAACAAGAACTGATTATAATTTTAACTCAATTGTGAGTGGGTGAAAACTATTGACTACATATTTATGAAAACTTGTTTATTTTAACCTAGATGCATTCCCACACTCACTCTTTACATATCATGCGAAATATCATTTTCTAGTCACTATCTTACAAGTTTCGGCTCATGTTCGTTGATTACATATTTTTTCAGGTTCAAGTGCTAAGGAGAAGACATAAAGAAATGCTTTGACCATGAATAGAGTTTTGAAGATGTAATAAACTGAATGTTATGCAATTAAATTTTTTCTCTTGGGAAGTTGATTAAGATATGTAAATCATTTCTTGTAAATTATAAAGCAGTTGTGGAAGAACCTAAATATGAAGAGAATCATGTATCTGTATTCAAAGTATCAACCTAAGGTCATATGTTGTGAAGTTCTAAGAAAGTTATGAGTTTCCTTTAGATGAATGTTGTTATTTTGAGAAATTGAATGTAGTTTTAATTATACAAATATGGATTTTCTTATAATTAGCATAGAATTGTTATTGGGTGTTGAGATCCAGGTTGTGCTTGAGTATATTATACTATCTGCTTTGTCATAGGTTAAAGTATAAAATGGGATTATCTGAAAAATAGAGGAGACTGTCGAATTTTTGTAAGATTGGCACTTAGAATATTTTTTTGAAGATTTGGGAAGTTACATCATTTAAAACAATCTAAATCCAATGATCTTTCTTTAATGGAGGTTCTGACCATAAATGGGATTTTATAAAAAAAGGTTTACCATCACTTGTTTTATACTGTTAGGTAGTCACGTGGGGTTCACATGGCTCAAATTCGGGGGCATGACAATGGTGGTGGTGTCCGTTGGTTCCTGGAGGTGTACCAGTGGTGGCAGAGGTCACTGGTGGTGGTTGCCATCGTGAAGGAGGAGGAAGAGAGGAGAGATGGGAGGGAGATAGATGGCCGGAGTTGGTAGCGGCGGCAAGGGTCGGCGACATCTGCGTCGTTGACGTCGGTGGTGTCAGGCGACGGTGGTGGTGGCCGTCGGCGGCGTCGGGGTAACAGGTGGCGTTGGTGGTTAGCACACGGCTTCTTTGCATTTTTCTATTTTTCAGTTCTTTCTATCTTCTCTTTTCTAATTCTCTCCTTTACAGTTTTATAATCTCTTAAGCTTAGGTTGTAAAATGTGTATATAAAGGTAGTCGAGTGCCTTAAGAGTCCATTCGGTGGGGAAATTATCCACCGAGCAGTTAATGAGCTTACTCATTATGGAGAAATGACACGTGGCGATTTTCGTAGATATTTTTTGTACCGTCTAAATTTTTCAATATTAAATTTTATGTTCAGAAAAAATTTCAAAAATTAATATAAACTTTTAATGTTATTTCGTGAATTATCGTATCAACAAAATTCTAGCGGAAATTTTCTAACCACATGTTTTCAATTTTTGTGATTATCGAAAATTTGTAAATTTTTATTTTAATTTCTGATTTAAATTTTATTTATAGGGATTTGTTAGGAATTTCATTTTAAGAGTATTTCCTAATTTATTTTTCATTTAATTGTATCTAAATAAATTCTCAAATACTTTATTATTCTGGGAAGCTAAATTAGCTGAGTAAGAAAACTAAATTGGACACGTGTTGTATTTTTATTGATTTTTAGAGTACGGGTTATTGCAATCTACGCCCTTTAGAAAATCTCGCCTTCAAAATTTACGTACCTTATTAAAAAAGAGTGGGGATATTTTCTTCGCATGTCTTCTTCCTGCTCTCATCTGGCTTCTTCAGCCGAGTGACTTTGCCACAATACTTTTATTAAGGGAATAACTGTAATCAGTAAGACTTGCTCCTTTTTGTCTAATATTTGCACTAGCTTTTCTTCATACGTAAGGTCGGACTTTAAATCGACAGGTTGCACTGTTAGCACATGAGAAGAGTCTGGCATGCACTTTTTCAACATAGAGACGTGGAATAAGTTATGCAATCCTGATAACTCTCGAGGTAGGGCCAATTGGTATGCTGTGTTCCCAATTCTATTAATAATTTCTTATGGTCCAATGTAGCGGGGACTCAGCTTTCCCTTCTTTCCAAATCTCATTACCTCTTTCCATGGTGATACTTTTAAGAACACGCGATCTCCAACTTTAAATTCAAAATCACGTCTTCGATTATTCACATAACTCTTTTGTTTGTATTGAGATTGCTTCGATTTTTCTTGGATCAACTTTATTTTGTGAGTGGTGATTTGCACAATTTCGGGGCCGAGTAACTTTCTTTCCCCGACTTCCTCCCAACAGATAGGGCTTCGACATTTTCTACCGTACTATGCTTTGTAAGGGGCTTTGATCGATTGAAAACTATTGTTATATGCAAATTCAATCAACGACAAATGTTCTTCCCAACTTTCAACAAACTCTAGAACATATGCTGTAGGCATATCCTCCAAGATTCGAATTGTCCACTCTGATTAGCCATCAGTTTATGGATGGAATGCCGTGCTAAACTTCAATGTAGTTCTCAATGCCTCTTATAGGCTTGGCAACAATCTAGACATAAAATGCGGATCCCTATCTGATATAATTGAAACTGGTACACCATGCAAATAGATGATTCGGTCAACGTAAAGTCGTGTGAGCTTGTGCATAAGGAATGTCATTTTGATCGGTAGGTAGTGTGCTAACTTTGTTAATCTATCCACAATTACCTAGATAGCATCGTTTTCTTTGGGTGATCGTGGTAACCCCACCATAAAATTTATAATAATGTGTTCCCATTTCCATTCTAGTACAAGTAAGGGTTCTAATAGTCATGCTGGCTTCTGGTGTTCAACCTTAACCTATTGGGGTGCTAAACATCTTGCCACAAAGTTTGCTATATCTTTCTTCATTTCATCCCACTATTATCTTTTTCTCAAATCTCTATACATTTTTGTGCTTCTTGGGTGCATCGTGTTTGCTAAATTGTGAGCTTCATCTAAAATTTGCCTCCTTAACTCTTCATTGTTAAACACATATAGTCAGTGACTGAACCATAAGACATCATCCCGAACCTTAAACTTCGTGTTTCCTTTAGCAATTGCCTTTGCCCTTATCTTATCCACTTGATTGTTTGCTAACTAGGATGTTCGGATTTGATCTAACAAGGTCGTTCTCACCCTAAGAGTTGCTAATAAACTTTCACTTTTCCCAATCACCAGGGTGGTCCTGAGCGATTGCATTTTAAAAAATGCACTACTTCACATTGTTCGGAGATATGCCATACTTCCTGCTGACTTCTGCTTTAGGGCGTCTGCTACAACATTGGCTTTTTCCTATATGGTAGTTGAACGTACAATCATAGTCCTTAATTAACTCCATTCACCTTCTCTGTCTTAAGTTCAGCTCTTTTTGAGTAAAGACGTACTTTAAACTCTGATAGTTGGTGACTGTCTCACAAGCGACCACATATAGATAGTTCCTCCATATTTTGAGTGCAAAGACAATTGTAGCCAATTTCAAATCATGGGTAGGATAATTTTTCTCATGAGGCTTTAATTATCTAGATGCATATGCGATTACCTTTCCATGTTACATCAAAACACAACCCAACCCTTGGTGTGATGCATCACTATAAATTACAAAACTTTCATTGTTCGATGGGAGGGTAAGTACAGGGACTGACACTAACTTAGACTTTAATTCCTTGAAACTCTATTCACACTAGTATGACCATTTAGATTTCACGTTCTTTTGGGTTAACCGAGTCAAGGGTTTTGCGATTAAAGAAAAATCTCGAATAAATCTTCAATAATAACCAGCCAACCCCAAAAAACTATGCATCTCGGTTACGTTGGTTGGTTTTGCCTAATTTACTACAGCTTCAACTTTTGCTGGGTCTACTTGGATTCCATTTCTGGATACAGCATGACCTAAAAACACCACTCGGTCCAACCAAAACTCACACTTAGTAAAGTTTGCATACAACTTGTGGTCTCTTAAGATTTGTAAAAAAATCCTTAAATGTTCCACATGTTCTTTCTTTCTGCGTGAATATATCAAGATGTCATCAATGAGCACAATCACAAATTTATCCAGAAACTTTTTAAAAACCCTATTTATCAAGTTTATAAATATTGCAGGCGCATTAGTTAACTTGAAGGGTATTACTACAAACTCATAATGTCCATAGCAGGTTCTAAATGCAGTCTTATATTAGAAATGTCTTACTCCCTTACCATCAATTGGTGATATCCCGACCTCAGATCAATCTTTGAGAATACCTTTGCTATGTAACTGATCAAAAAGATCATCTATTTTGGGCAAGGGATACTTATTCTTGATAGTTACTCCAATCAACTGTCGGTAATCAATACACATTCTTAGGGTCCCATCATTTTTCTTAACAAATAACACGGTTGCTCCCCAAGGTGAGGCACTAGGCCTGATGAGTCCTTTATCCAGCAGTTCTTGTAATTGCTCCTTCAATTCTCCTAGCTCCGCAGGTGACATTCTATAGAGAGGGATGGATATAGGGGTTGTCCCTGCGTATAAATCAATGGTAAACTCTATTTCTCATTCTAGGGGTAGTCCAGGCAAATCTTATGAGAACACATCTGAGAGCTTACAAACAACTAGTACTTCTGAAAGTTCCTTTCCTTTCATTTATGTGTCTACTACCTGCGCCAAAAACCCGTGGCAACCTTTTTGTAATAACTTTAAAGCTTTGATGGCTGACATAATACGAACAAGCTTCTTATTTTTATCCCCTTGGAATACAAATTCCACCCCCAGGTATTCTAAAGGTTATTTTCTTTCCAAAATAGTATAGTGACGCATGGTTGGAGGACAACTAGTCCATCCCGAGAATTAGATCAAATTCTATCATACTTAAAGGCATCAGATTTACCATCATATTTTTGTTTCCTACCTACAACAAGCAATTTTCGTACACACTTCTGATTATTACTTCCTCGGTTACTGGAGTAGCAATCTACATTTCACAATCAAGAGGTTCCATTTTTATAACACCTACTTGTTTTATGAATGCGGGTGATACGAATGAGTCTGTGGATTTAGGGTCTATCAAAACGTAGGCATCTTTATTGAAGGCTATAAGTGTACATGTTACCATGTTAGCGGTAGCTTGCGCATCTTGACGACTGATCGCGAACACCCTTCCTGGAAGTCTTAATAGCTCCATTAGTCCCTTTCCTTTACTCAGTACACTCCTTGTCAGTTCGTTGTTTTCCATTCTCTTACTTTCGATAGACGACTTTGCGGGCATCCTTGATTGCCCACACTGAGTGGCTATATGTCCTGGTTCACTGCAGCGATAGCAGATAATCCCTTGGTTAACCTTCGGACAGTCCTTCTTAAAGTGGTCCATGGCTCCACACTTGAAGCAGCCATTTGTCTTTGACTTCTCAACACATCCAGACATTCCTTTGTTAGATCAAATCCCCTTAAATCTCGAATTCCTCGCAGTTGACTGATAACTCTAGTTTTCAAAATCCTATAGCTTGGGGCATTACTCCTAGGACGTGGTCCTCCTATCTTGCTCACTGAGGCATTCCCAACCTTGCATTTCTTAAAGTTCTCATATCTTCCTTCCCCCTCCTTCACGTCTTTCTCGATCATCTTTGTCTTGTTTACTAAACCCGCATAGCTACTCATCTGCAAGACCGTCAATCTTGTCCTAATTGAAAAACTTAACCCATTTCGAAATCTTCTACACTTTGTCTCCTCATCAAGTATATACTAGATAGTCTATCGGGATAACTCGGTAAACTTCATCTCGTACTCCGCAACATTCATCCTTTCTTGCTCAAGGTTGATGAATTTTTGTTCCTTCTCATACTTATAGGTTATAGGCTTGTACAGTTCGTCAAATGCCTTCTCAAAAAAACTCTAGGAAATCTTCTATGGTATAAGAGGTTCGACTCCTAGTTCTGACATCTTTAATAACCTTTCTGTAGCTTTCCACTAATGGTATACTTCTCTCCTGAACATAAATGCTATGAGATCGACCCTATCGTCTTCATTTACTCCTAGTCTGTCTAAGATACGAACGACATTCTTCAATTAGTTTTCTGCTTACGTGGGGCTAAGAGTCCCTATGAACTCTTTTTCTCCAAGATCCTTGAATTGCTTGATTAGTGAATTATGGGTTCTTTCTATATGCATCGCGATCCATCTCGCGATCTGTTCTATTAACCCTCCAATTACCTTTAACATTCTAGTTGCTGGGTAAGGTTGTACTAGTCCCACTTATGGAGATTTTTCTGGTTGTGTTTTGTTATACTAATTTGGGATGAATGACGTTCCATCCGAGTTTTACATGTTTCACCCTATTACAAGAAATAGATGGATTAGAGTTCGATACAAGAGTCCCACTCAAAGGTATTAGGATAGAAATAGATGGTTTCACAACACAAGGGTCATTTCCCCAATCTAGTAACTTACTTAGATTTCCAATCAAGAACCTACGCCTACAGAACACGTTTCACAAATGGAACTCAAAGCCAGTTAGTCAGACACCCGAAGATAAGGGTACTACAACCCTAGGTCTGAACCACTCGGTACGACCAACTATGAAATGACGCACCTAACCTATGGCCCACCACAGACTTGTCAAGGTTGTATACTAAAAATTATGAATTTTGTTAGTTTTAGTATTAAATTTTATTTTTAATAAAATAAATTTTTCATTTTATGAGAATCTTAATGAGTAATGAATGTAATATCATTTCTTTAAATATTATGCATGGATGTCCTTTATTATGTATGGTATTTAATCTTGTGTATAGAATACGGCTTATACACAGAAGACCCGATTATAGGTTCTTGCAAAATATAAGTTTTAATTCACAGTTTAGATAGAATTGGACAAACCATCGGTATAACTGTAGCATAGAGTTTTAGTAAGCATGTCTTGGTTACGGGGAACAGATAATAGCGTCGTCTATTGTTCTGACTCGCTGTACTATTACACTTCGTGTATATTGAACGGAACCACATTAGGGTAATTAATTTTATACTGACTATATAAATTAATTTATAACTCAAGGTTATTATGAGTGCTTATGCTTTCAATCCTGAAATAATTATTATTTACGTATATTTGATATTCGTTGTTTTGATTCATTAGAAGATGCGATCTTTATAGGTCAATAGTCTCGGTGAGTTAGATAGCAGTATTAATTATATGGTAAATATTAATTTTTAACGAAATCTGCATCTCAATTGTTCAGGATTGACGATATCCCCTTAAAGAAGCTTATAAGTTTTGACCAGACCAAATCCTACATGTGGATTTAATTATCCGACGGTCAAATAAGTTAAGTGAAAGTGCTTAAGAAATCTTAAAGATGCCGATTAAATTAAATTGTCAATAATTAAATTTAATTGGCAAGTATCGAGAATCTTAACGTGGGAAGATGAGTTAAGCATTTAATAACAAGATCTCGAATAATTGGTTTTGAGAATGTAGCTGGGAGTGCAATTATGATTCTTTTGTGGTATGAATTATAATTTATATTTTTTGAAATTGCCTCAGTGGAAGGTGAGTTTTCATAATTACATTAGAAGCTAAATCATATTTACTCCGTAGGTCCCTCTTGTAGTCCTATATATATATATATATATATATATATATATATGCGGTTATGCTAAATTCTAATCATAAGTCATCTTTCAAGACTAGGATTTTCACGTAAACCTAAAGTTGGTTAGTTTAATAGGTTCTAGTTCACGAAGGATTGTTGCTCACCCTATGTTCATGATATGCATTGGAAATACAGTAAAAGCCTTGATCGGAGTTTCAACTCGAAGAATTCACATTTGTGGTTGTTGCAATAATCAAAATTATTCTACCAGATTTCAAAAGGTATAATCCTGAATCTAACTTTGGGAGTACGGGTTTTATTTTGATCATTCGATATCAAAAAGTTTTTAATTGCAACTTGTTTCGGCGATTTCCCGTTCAGTATTTTTTTTATCAAAAAATTGTATTTATATCAATGATCTTGTAATTTGCCTCCAATAATTGGTATCAGTGCCGTTTCGATTTATGAATATGGTTTAATTGAGGGATCGGGTAGTTTTAGAACCATGTTAACTTTGTTTTGCAGGCGTTCTAATCTCGATTTTATGATTATTATTTTATTCATATTTGATTGACTGGTGAATGATGATTATTATTATTTTTCAATCACGAGGATTGATCGTGATAGTTTTAGACTTTTTAGATCGATTGTGAGCCTTCGAAACATAGGTTTCGATGTAAAAGTTTTTTATGTTCTTCAGATATTATTCGATATATGTAAGAACAAGGTCGAAGGTCTAAGAACACGAAAAACAGGCGGTGGTAAAACCAGCGGCACCGGCAGTGGTTTCGGGATTTTTAGGCCACGGATTGCGATGGTTTTTATACGATTTTGTGACAGGTTTTTCAACAGGTTTTCTACAAGTTTTAGGCATAAAAATAGCAGCAAAACAGATCTGAAAAATAACAAAAAGACAACACAAAACAACCTCGGCGGTGCCGCCTTTGGCAGCGGCAGGTTGGGCCGTTTTTGATGTTTTTTTGAGATTTTTTCGAAACTATTTTTGAGAATTTTTAGGCATAAAATAGTAGTAAAATAAGGTTAAAAATAGTCCAAAAGTGGGAGAAAAACAGCCGCCAAAAGGTGGCACAAAAATTGGCACAAGCAGCGGCAGTGGACTACGGCACAGGGGCTATTTCGGGAGCTATTTTTGGAGCGTTCTTCTGGGATTCATATGTCTGTATTTCTATGCTAAAAACGACAGGAAACGAGAGTCGAAATGATCACAGAACAAGGGAGAAACGACAGCGGCAATGGCAGGGCTATGGGCAGCGGTGGCACAACCCCTTCGGGGCCTTTCTAAAGTTATTTTCAGGACTATTTTTTATTTGATTTTTGTACAAAAAAATAGTATTTTTGGTAAGAAATTTTTTAAAAGAAATTAAGACGAAAATGAAATTCGGAGGAGGCAGAAAAAGCCGTTGAAAGCGGCGGTGAGTGGCTGTGCCAACTGGTTTTGGGCTAGTGGTGGCCGGCTGTTTTCCTGATATGGCTCGAGACGGTGATGTACCTGTATAATACTGCATCTCGAGGAATCCTGATTGGATTTGGATGCCATAGGCTGATTCTGACAAGGATCGAAAAACTACGAGTTAATCTTTAAGCAGGAAACTAAAACTCAATAAAATTTTTGTTTGATCATAAAATCGAGTTATTGCATTTATATTTATTTAAACTGCGTTGATGATATATATCTGTTTTATTTATTTCTATTAATTTAATTAATTCAAAAAATTCAATTTTAATAAAATTTTGTAAAAGGAAAATAAAATTAATTTTTTAATTAACAAGTTTTAATTAGAAAGAAAAACTTTAGATATTTTATTTTTTTACAAAATAACACATTTAAGATGATTTTTTAATAAATCAAGTATCTTGGATAAACGTGAAAATTAATTCTGAATTTTGTATTAATTCTAAATTAATTCTGATTTTTTAGAAAAATGTGTAACTGAAAAATAAAATAAAATTTTTAGTTTTTTATTTAAAATTAATTTTTTAAATAAATAAGAATTTTGAGATATTTTATTTGTTACACATTAAAAAACAGAAAGATCGTTTAAAAAAATTGAAACCTTTCGAATAGTGTGATTTTCAAAATTAATAAATTTATTTTAATTAAACAGTTTTTTATAACCCTCGAAATTTCTTTTAAAAACTAAGTGGGAGAGAGAATTTATTCACATATAATTCCCGCAGTCTCCATCACTAGGTCGTAGGTAATGTAATTAATTCTGCATGTTAACCGTATGGTCTTCCTGCCCATCAAACAAAATTAATTGCAGAATCGCCGGTACAAATCTCTTTTAGGAATAAGTCTGTATAATCGTTAGTGCGGATCACTTCTCCATCTGAAGAGTTCATTGCGAAGCGATTGATTTAGAATTAGGTGATGGTTAACACTTGGCTGTAAATAATAGTATTCTCTCTATCTGAGTCCTTGCTATTATTTACTAGACCAAAATTATATCAGTTATTTAATGTTACTTGGCACAGTTTGTTACCTAGATATAGTAAAATTAATAAGAATTGGCATGCCTAGACAAACGATGGATAGTAGATGTCTTCCCACCGATGCATGTTATTCATAGGATATCAGGCTGTAGGCGATTTTTTTTAAATGGTAGAGGGAACTAAATTTAAAATAAAATTTAAAATTTTTTCTCGTCATAATTAATTATTTTTAATTATGTGATTCTCAGGTTTAAAATGGCTTTCAATCTACTCGTGACCATACTTAAGGAAACAAACTAACATGACCAAATTATATAGATTGGAAAAAGAACTTGGATATTGTCTTAACTTCCGAGGACTACAAGTTTTTATTATCTGAGATTTGTCTACCAGTACTTGATGAGAGGGTGACCGAACAGGAAACCTGAGCTTATCAGAAGTGACAGAAGGCTGATCAGATGGCTCGTTGTTTTATTTTGGCTTCTATATAAATGTATTGTAGCATCAGCATCAGTCAATGTCCAGTGCCTATGACATAATTATGAACCTCAAAAAAATATTTGGGGATCAAAATCGTGCTGCTAGGCAGATGACTATGAAATCTCTAATGAATACAAGCATGGCTGAAGGCACCCTAGTTAGGGATTATGTTCAGAAGATGATCAGTTTTCTGAATGAACTGGAGATCCTATGAGCTAAGATTGACGAAAAAACCCAAGTCGATACCATAATCCAGTCACTGCCTGATAGCTTTAAGTAGTTCTGCCTGAATTATTCCATGAATAAGCTCAACTTTTCATTGGCAGACTTCTTAAAGAATTTCAAGAAGCCAAGAGTGTTCTTAGAAAGCCAGATATTGTACATTATTAGAGGCAATACTATTAGGAATGTATACTGAAAAACCTTACTTTTTAGATTTTTTTATTTTTGATCTCTGGCATATTAATGAGAAACATTTAAGATATTTTTGCATTCGTGATTTTATATTTATATTTGTGATGAATCAATGCATAGTCCGTATATTCTGTCCAGTATTTGACTCGGTGCATGCTGCACGAAAGATCAGGTCATAGGTTCTGACAGATTATACAGGTAGGCTCACAATCGCAATGGACCCGGACATTCCATTGGTACGATTGTAG
>JAOTRH010177657.1:0-10050 GCA_034768845.1 Heliamphora exappendiculata | reverse complement strand
AAATTATCAAAATCAAAACAAAAAGTCTTTGGACTAACAAGAATTATCCCAAACGAGGTTCGTGCTGGTGATACCATAATTAATTCTCTCTAATGGTGAGAAAGACCCAAATGTTAACTCACAAAATTAATTGCATCACCTATAAACTAGTGACGGAGACCGTGTAATTTATTAGTAAATAGATTTCTTTACCCACTTAGTTTTAAAAATATTTTGACGGTTATAAAAAATTATTTAATTTTAACAAATTTAAATTTTCGAAATATGCCACACGTTGCAAAGATTTCAGTAAAACCAATCTTATGTGTTATATGTGTAACTAATAAAATTTGTAATTCTCCCTTTTATAAAAAAAAACATATTTTGATTAAAACTTGAGAACTTAATTTTATTATCTAGTTACACATATTAACCAATTCCATAAAAAATAAAATTATTTAAATTAAACTTTATGTCAGGCATGTAATAGTTTATGTTATCCATGTTGTCCAAAATCAAACAACCACAATAAAAACATAAACAATAATAAACATCCATATGAGAGTAATTAAACAGAAAATCCCGATTTCTGTGGCCAATCCATATTATTTTGAGCCGCCTCTTGATTCCAAGGCATCCATGTTTGCCCGCACGGCATGGGGCTCGTGGGCAGCACCCCGGGCGGGGTCGAAGGGCAGTGCCCTCGACTTCAAGTACAATTCCATCATGTCGAAACCCTGATCTGTGTCAAAATTTGCAAACATCCTAGCTCAATCCTTGACCAACTGCTCACTGCTCCGTTTTTTGTCTGGACGGATTGACCGCCGTCTGAACGGTTCTGCTCTAGTAGCTTTTCTGTTCGAACAAACACTGGGGCGTCTAGACAATTTTTCTTCAGAAACTTTTCTGTCTGGACGAACGCTGGGGCTTCTGGACAAAATTCCTCTAAAATGATTTTTGTCCAGACGGACAGTGGGGTGTTGTGACGCCCTGTCCTCCAGACACATCGGGACATACATAAGTATAGATAAGAGAAATATTCTAACCAATCATTCATATTTAGATAGTATAAATATTACATCATTAAAAGTTCTGAACTATTTATAAACACATAACAATTACAATTTCACCAGAAAATTTAACAAAAATTACAATACGCCCGTGAAAACTTAAACAAAAAGAGCAAAAGGTAAAAACCCAATTCTTCAGGTAGCATTGTCAAGGTCCGTTGGCTCCTACCACTCACTCTGTTCTTCAATTCTGTCTTCTTTTTCGAGGGCGAATTCCTCGAGGAACTCATCACACTCACCTGTGACACGAGTATCACGAGCCAAAGCCTATAAGTAAATTTTCTAAACCTTCTAACAAACTCACTAAAAAATATGCTATAATACATATCGTATAACACCCAATACAATTTAAGGTCATGAAGACAGACAAATTTAACATTTACGGCAGGGTAAGCATGTTCATAAATAAATGTGCTAGTGCATGATGCAAATAGATGCAATGTAAATGCCCAACCCGATTACAAATCAACAAATTAAATTTTGAGTAACACCATTACGTTCTCGTACATTAGGCTCCCGTACACCAATGTTCCTAATCACAACAGCGTATAGCGGACGTTCAGCTCAAGACGTGGCACGACTCAGGACATAACACGGCTCAGGACGTATAAGACCGAAAGTCGATCATACCCAACATGATAATCCCTATAGCACCATTATGTTCCCGTACGTCAACGTTCCCGATCACAGCAGTGTATAGCGGCTGTTTGGCTCAGGACGTGATATGGCTCAAGACGTAACACGTCTTGAGCCGAACAACCGTTATACGCCACTGTGATTGGGAACGCTGATGTACGAGAACCTAACGTACGGGAACGTAATGGTGCCATACGGATTATCATGTTGAGTATGATCGGATTATCATGTTGAGTATGATCAACTTTGGGTCATATACATCTTGAGCCGTGTTATGTCATGAGCTGTGTCACGTCTTGAGTCAAACGTCCGTTATATGCCATCGTGATTGGGAACGTTAGTGTACGGGAGCCTAATGTACGAAAATGTAATGGTGTTACTCAAAATTCAATTGGTTGATTTATAATAGGGTTAGGCATCTATATTGCATCCATTTGCATCACACATTAGTACATTTATTTATGAACATGCTTACCCTGTTGTAAATATTAAATTTTTTTATCTCCATGACCTTAAATTGTATTGAGTGTTATACGATATATATTGTATGATATTTTGTAGTGAGTTTGTTAGAAGGTTTAAAAAATTTGCTTATGGACTTTGGCTTATGGCATTCGTGCCACAGGTGAGTGTAATGAGTTCCTTGAGAAAGTCGCCCTAAAAAAAGAAGACAAAATTGAAGAACATAGTGAGTGGCAGCAGCTAGCGGACCTTGACAATGCTAGCTGGAGAATTGGGTTTTTACCTTTTGCTCTTTTTATTCAAGTTTCTATGGGCGTATTGTAATTTTTATTAAACTTTTTGGTAAAATTGTAATCATTATGTACTTATGAACAGTTCAAAACTCTTAATGATGTAATATGTATGCTATCTAAATATAAATGAATGATTATAATATTTCTCTTATCTGTACTTATGTATGTCCCGACGTGCCCGGAGGACAGGACGTCACAATTGGTACCAGAGCCTAGGTTTAGTGAACCTTCAGGCCTTAGGTTGTGGAAAACCATGCGTTCTGTCGTGTAGAAGCTCTATAGGGTGCATTATATTAATTATAGTTATCATTTATATATTATAAGAACTAAAATTTGCTGCGTCTAAGTCTGTTAGCGAGTCATGTTTGGACGTTACTAGGATCAGAAGCTGTAGGGAATCTACATGTGAAGGACGAGTAAGAGCATCGAGATCGAAGATCGGAGATTCATGCAATGAGTTGTCTTATTTTGAGGGGGGTAGACGGGAGTACGCACTAAGAGAAGTTTTTAGATATCACCTAGAGAGCCACCGTTAAAGCCTCATAACATCGTCCTTATAAGTTCTTTTCTCGTTGACCCCAATCCTTTTTGTTAAATTTTGTACCTATTTAAAGTCCTTTGTGTATCGTTCCTTCTTATATCCCTAGTCCTCAACGGTACTGTCAAGTGTCATTCGTCGGTGACCTTTATGCACCCAAGTCTTATTGATAATCTTATCAAAAATTCAATTCAAGAAAACACCTTTGTCCTTAAGTTTTCACGCCTCAATAATGATCGATATTTGCATTTGATTCTCCTCTGATACAAGCCAACCTCCTTGAACTAGCTCTTCTTTCGTAGAACTCGATATCAATTCTTTGTTAATTACCCGTTCCGAACATTCAACATTGATAAAATCTTTTCCATCGTTAATCATTCTGAAACCATAATCTGTTGCAGTGATTTTGTGAATTCTTTTGTACACTCTTGAAATCCTTACTAGAAAAGTAACCTTGGATACTTGAATTGAAGTACATTAGGCCGACGTAAGGCTAATATCTAGTTTGACTGCCTACTACTTAGCATCTCTTTTATCATAATCAAATTATACTGGATTAGTTACGAGGGAATTTGTTTAAGTATTGTTCACTGTCCTCCTCTTACTTACATTTGAACTCTAAATAACCACTCAAATTGTGACAATAGTGACTGCCTTAACCATGACCATTTGAACTCATCCGACCTATCTTTCGAACCATTTAGGAATCTTTCATTGAAGGATTTGTTCACCTTCCCTAAGCCATTCTAAACCGCAGCCACGTATCGTGCAGTCTAGTACATCATTCGAAATCCTCGGTTAAACGCTTGACCACTCGCATCCCAGGTAGCCTCTCCTAAGATCTAGATTGATGAGAAGCGATAGTTATTAGAGTTTAGCGCTTTCACGAGAAATTTGAATCGTGCACATCCTCAAAAGAACCACCTGACGCATCATTGAGTCGTAAAGCAGATCTCTACCTGGAGTTAAAGCACAGAATGTCTGCCAACATCTGCACTTAACATATTTTGAAGGTCAAGAACTCCGACTACAAGAACTACTAAGTAGGAGTTTATACAACATCTCTAATGGAGACCTACATGAAGGTTCTTATCACCATCACTGATAAAGTTTGCATGGGACCCGTATGAGTGTGGCACGTGGAAGTACATTGAAAACACTACGGCACTTGAAAGTAACGTGGGACTACGCAATCAAACTCTGATGGTTTTATTCACACTTATTCTAGTTGGGCCCCTATGTGTTATATGCCTCGCTCTTTGTAATCGTTCTAAGAAAAACTTGTATTCTCAACGAGATTATGTACACGAACTTAAATGTTATGAAATACAAATGAATAAGTCATAAACCAGCTCCACGAGATCTTAAAACCTAAAAACAATTAAGATCTTAAAAAAGAAGACTCACCAAGCCACAACATCTTCCCTCTTTATTCAGATGGCAGGTAGACAACCTAACCATCAACAACCAGTAGATGGACCTGTCGACGAAGGAGTGCTAGGGTTAGCCCAAGTCTTGTGTGAGCTTGCCACCAGCATTAACCGTCCTCACATTCGAGATAAGGCATGATTCTTATCAGAACTCATAAAACAACGAGCCCTTACGTTGAAAAGAGAAGCTGATTACTGGTGGTGTATGATTGAACACCCAAGATGTAGCAGCTCTGATCTGGAATTAGTTTGAAGAATTATTTTTGGAAAAGTACTTCCCAGCTCTCTTTCGACAGGGACAAGTCAGAGAATTTTTGGAGCTAAAATAAGGATCCATATCCGTAACCTAGTAGTCAACTGCTTTGAAGAGCTTAGCCGATTCGCCATGACCATCATACTGGATGAAGAATCAAGGGCACGAAAGATCGAGTGGGGCCTAGAACTCTCTATCGAACTAGAGTCATATGCTTGCAACTTCCGACTTACACTCAAGTAGTACAAGCAGCCCTAATGGCGGAAACAGACTTAACTGAATCTAAAAGCGTTTGGAGTCAGAAAAATGAGACTACTAGTCAAGGAGGACGGGGCGTCACAGGTGTCCAGACGAAATCAGGATTTCTGCACTTCGTTTTTGCGAACCCTAGCTGTGTCATGATGCACCAGAACTGTTCTAAACTGATTAGAACTTTGCAAAATGACCGAAAACTTTGTTGGGGCTTCCAAAATATTATCCAATCTTCTGCTTCAACCTGCTCAAAGATTACAAGATCGATTCCTATGTCTCCATATTAAGAGTTCGCATTCAATCTATTAAAGAGAGAAGATTACACATGATCCTATGACCCTAATGGAGTTCACATTGATTCTACCACGACCAAAACATTGTAAAAATCAAAACCATCATCATGCATTCATGTAATCAAATATACATTCATATATGACCACAAAGCCAGGATAGAACACTGCAAAAAAAAATTAGCACAGTTTTAGTCTGCCTAAACCCCATATGGAAAGATCAACAGATATGGATAATATGGACTTGATTCAAACCATATTTATATTTAAAGTTAGCTCTGATACCAATTATTGGAGGCTAACTGTCAAGATCCATTCATTAAGAACGTGATTTAAGTAAAAAAAATAGACCGGTAAACGTGAAATTCGATTCCAAATTTAAACTTTTTTATGTCAAACGATCAAAATAAACCCAGTATATACTCCTGAAGTTAGATTAGAGTTATACCTTACAAAATCTAATATGATTGATTTCGGTTGCTGCAACAACTTTAAGTCTAAAAACTTTTGCGGTTGTAGAGTTCAAGTTGAAGCTCTAAATCCAAGTCCTATGTTGAATTCCCACATGTTAGAGCACATCTGTAGTATAGGCTACCTTGAATGTGTTTTTACAACCCTCTCTAGCCACCAAGAAAATACGTGAAAATCCTAACTGATATAATAAGATATATGGTGGTTAGGGCCACATAACAGCGAATAAATAAGCTACAGCAGGGACTTGTGGAGTTAATATGATTTGGGCGTCTAACGTAATTATGAAAATCCACCTGACAATTTTACAAAAATATTAATTATAATTCATTCCACTAAATTAGTATAATTATACTCTCAGCCATAATTTCAAAACTGAATATTTGAGCTCTTGTTATTAAATGCTTATTTATTCTTCTCATGTTAAGATTTTTGATACCCACCGATTAAATTAAATTACTGACAATTATATTTAATCGGCTTCTTAAATAGATTCCTTAAGACGTTTCTCTTAACTTAACTTCTTAAGACCTTCCTTAAAGGGATATCGTTAATCTCAATCTTTCAGGATGTGGATTCCGTCAATAATTGATATTCACCATATAATTAATATCGTTATCCAACTCACTGGGATTATAGATCCGTAAAAGATCGCACCCTTTAATGAATCAAAATAACGAATATTAAATATACGTAAATAATTAATTATTTTGGGATTAAGAGTATAAGCACTCATAGTAACCATGGGGTGTGAATTAATTTATACAATCAATATAAAATTAATTACCCCAATGTAGTTCTATTCAATACACACGAAATGTACTAACACAATAAGTTGGAACAATAGACGACGCTATTATCTATTCTCTGCAACTAAGACATGTCTACTAAAACTCTACGCTACAGCTGTACCGATAGTGTGTCCAATTCTATCTAAGCCATGAATCGAAAACTTATATTCTGTAAGAACAGATAATCTACTCTTCCATGTGTACGCCAAACTCTACACACCAGATAAAATACTGTGCAGAATAAAAAATATCAATTCATAATATTAAATAAATAATGAAACTGCATAGTTACTCATTAAGATTCTCATAAAGGAAAAAAAACTAATTTTATTAATAAATAAAATTAAATTCAAAAACTAAAAATCACGATTTTTATTATATAACCCTAACACCATGCACCTCAACTAATCCCAACTCTTTACTGGAAAATCATGGGATCCCTCATTTCATCATCTTCGCTCCAAATGCGGCTCTACCATATGATCCTCCTCCATGTGCCTCAACTAATCCCAACCTTTTACTTGCAATTCATGGGATCACTCATTCTATGCCTATCTTGTCCTCATCCACTTTCGATTCCCCATCTACTCCTATATTTCAAACTAATTACTTATCTCCTATTCCTCCACATCATGCTTCTCCCGCCACCTCAACTGTTTCCTCTACTACCCCTGTTTTTCATCGGGTGTCCAATCCTCATGGCCTAAATTAGTTATTGATCTTCCATGTCCTTCGTCGATTACATACCTACCTAAATGAACCCACCCCATGGTCTTATGTGATCACCCAAAAAAAGAACACCGCTCTCTTGCTCCCACCTCAATTCCATAACCCACTTCTTCCATTGAGCCTACCTATTTTACGGAGGCCAATAAAACTGCTCACTAGCGCTCTGCCATAGCTGATGAGATCAATGCTCTTCTTGATAACGGCACTTGGACTCTTGTTCTCCATTCACCTCACATGAATGTTGTCAGTTGTAAATAGGTGTACCGTCTCAAACTTAAAGCGAATGGTACCATTGAGCGCTACAAGCCTAGTTGGTTACCAAAGGCTTTCATCAATAATATGGCCTTGATTCCTCTGAGACCTTTAGTCATGTTGTTAAACTTACTACGATCCGTATCATTCTCTCTCTTGCCATTTCTCGTGGTTGGCATAGTCGGCAATTGATGTTCAAAATGCCTTTTTGCATGAGATTTTGCTTGATGATGTATATATGTCTCAACCCCTAAATTTTAGTGATCCTGATCAACCCATGTTTGTTTGCAAGCTTCATCAGAGCCTTTACAGACTCAAACAGGTGCCCCGTGCTTGGTTTCATCACCTTACCACCCAACTCCTTCAATTGGGTATTACGTTCTCCAAGACAAACACATCCGTATTTATTTACTCTTGTGGTGCTGTCTAGATCTTTGTGCTTATTTATGTGGATGACATCTTGGTCACGGGCAACACTACATCTATGATCTTATCTCTACCAAGTTGGGTACTTCATTTGATTTAAAGGATTTGAGTCCGCTTCACTATTTTTTAGGTATTGAATTTGTTCTTCATAATCTTGGTCTTTTACTTTCTCAACGGTGCTACATTCAGTATATTCTTACTAAAACATTCAAAACCGACTATAAAGGAGTCCACCCTCCAATCTGCTCTTCGAGTGCCCTCTCTAAGTTTTGTAGCAAACCCCTAAAGGATCCCACTCATTATCGCCAGATTGTAGGCATGTGGCAGTACTTAACTATTACCCAGCTCGATATTTCCTTTGTTGTTAACAAGGCCTATCAATTCATGCATGCACCTTTCGAGGATCACTGGATTCTAGTCAAATGCATCTTGCTTTATCTCAAGCATTCCAATAACCTTGGGCTCTTCCTTTCCTGTTCTCCCTTGACAAAGTTACGAACCTTTTTAGATCCTGATTGGACTGGCTGCTTTGATGATCACAAATCTACCAGCGGCTATGTCATCTATCTTGGTACCAATTTGATCTTTTAGTCTTCTCTTAAACAACGAATGGTGGCTCGCTCACCTACTGAATCTGAATACAAGGATGTTACGAATGCTGCTGCTGAGCTTTCATGGATTCAGCCTCTTTTATTTGAACTTGGAATCTATCTTCCATCCTCCCCGTCTTTATGGTGTGACAACATTGGTGCGACTCATCTCACCGCCAATCCTATTTTGTATACTTGCACAAAACATGTGAAAATTGACCATCATTCTATTCGTGGCAAAATTGCTCGCGGTGATCTCTCCATTCACTATATTACCACCAAATATCAAATTATTGATGTATTTACTAAGGGTCTTCCTTCCACATGCTTTATACTCCTTGCTCTAAGTTGAAAGTCCTCTATCGACAATCAACTTGTTGGGAAATATCAACCGATAATAATAATTGAATTAAAATATAACAATTAAATTCAAATTGTTATCCATATCATTTGTAACTACTTTACCTAATATATATCTATATTTGTATAAGCCTTATATAAATATATACTCTAATAAA
The DNA here is from genome assembly GCA_034768845.1 of Heliamphora exappendiculata. Classification (NCBI taxonomy): domain Eukaryota; kingdom Viridiplantae; phylum Streptophyta; class Magnoliopsida; order Ericales; family Sarraceniaceae; genus Heliamphora; species Heliamphora exappendiculata. The sequence continues at coordinate 1,070 of JAOTRH010177657.1, read as the reverse complement.
GATACAAATCAATGAATAAGAGCCTTGTTAATTTCCTCTATTACATATTTTTAGATCCTTATTAAGTGGTCACCATATTTGATTACCACTTTTGACCATTGCCTGCTACCACCTCTTTCTACTATTCGCCACTTTCACTCAGCACCTCCCCACACCAATCAACAACTCCAACCATTGGTCGCCACCTCCACCACCATCCGCCGTTACAGGTCGCCATTGTCTCTACTGTCTCATCCATCACTTCTACCCACCGGCCATCAAGCAGTGGAAGATTCATAAATTTATTATTGCAGGGAAAACTCTAAGCACAATATTTTTTTTCACAATCAAGTAAAATGAATTTTTTCACAATTAAAAGAATACAAAACTTAAACATTTACTAAAAAATTATATTGCATATTTTACAAAATAGTCTAAAATTCAACGTTTATAATAACTTAAAATATATAGTAATAATTGTTCGTAATAATTTTATCTTTGAGTTTGAGAAAAATAGAAGGCCTACCGAAAAGGCATAAAATAAAATTGAAAAATGAGAAGTCAACTTCATTTTTAATTTATATACTTAAATACGGCATAATTTTATCATGGATCAAATAAAAAAAACAATAGAAGAAGAAAATTTAAAAGCGTAAGTGTACTAACCACTAAAGGTACCGTTATATTTTTAGTGTAGCAGAAATATAATTATATAGAAGAAAAATATCAATATATAAAAGTATTAGAATTATTTTTATATTTTTAGTGGAGGCACAAACATTAATTTGTGCTATATTATCTTTACTTCTAAAAATATATAACAAAAATATATAAATAATAATAAAAAAATTAAAAATTTCAATGGGGAGACTATGCCTCTACTGGTCGCTAAGTGCATCTGCCTCTGCCTTCAAGTACCCTCACCTACAATTTTTATCCCACATCCTCAGCTCCACCTAGCACTTATCACCTATCACCTATCACCTCCATCCAACCAATCATCACCTCCACCCAACAACTCTCCCAGTGAGTTGCCACCTCCACTTATACCATTTTTTCCATTAACCTATGTTAGAATATTAAATTAATTA
>JAOTRH010177646.1:0-12130 GCA_034768845.1 Heliamphora exappendiculata | reverse complement strand
CCCCCCCCCCCCCCCCCCCCCCCCCCCCCCCCCCCCCCCCCCCCCCCCCCCCCCCCCCCCCCCCCCCCCCCCCCCGTATGTTTCTTTTTTCCATGTAACTTTGTTCTAATGTTCTAGTATTTGTTGTGGTGTTTGACAAAATTACTACTAGTAACTTATAAATTGTAATATGTAGCATGTAACTTTGTTCTAATGCTCTAGTGTTTGTTGTGGTGTTTGACAAAATTACTACTAGTAGCTTATAGATTGTAATATGTAGCATAAGTTGTAAGTACTTAGTAAAAATTGTAATATATACTTGAAATAAAAAAAAAAAATTAAAAATTATAGCACAAGTTGTAAGTGTTTAAAAAAATTTACAATTTATAAATAAAATTTGTTGCAAAAAGTTTAAAACTACTAGTAATAGTATTTTCAAATACTCCCGACGTCATATATTTCATTTTTTTCTCTTTTTATTTAAAAACTAAATTTTTTTCACTTATTTTTTTCTCTGTCTTCCTTTTGAGCCCAACCTCTTTCTCTTTCTATTTATTTCATACTTAACTTTTTTTTTCTCTTTTTTTCCCCTAAAAACACTTTTTTAATATGTCATACATATTGTTCGAAAAATATAATTAATTTTGGATATTTTTAAAATTAACATATATTTTTTATTGTTTTTGATTGAGGTTAGCAGTTTGCATTAAGATTATTAAAAATTCTTTAACACAACAGCGACATCTTTAATAATTAAAAATATTTTAAAATTTATTTATAAATACTTTTAATTACAAATTGGATTCTCTTCAGTCCTATTATGGATTGGAGAGATCCAGTTCGATCTGTTTTGAATTTAGAATAAATATATTTTAATCATCTGAGTTGTTTATTTTAATATTCTTAATTTATATATTATTACTATAAAAAAATTAAATTAATCAGATATTGCTAAATGCCAAAAAAAATTATATTTATATTAATAAAATGAATAATAAAATAGACATCACCGTTTATTTTTATTAACGTAAATATAATTTGTTAAACAAGTTAACGACATTCGATCAATTTAATTTTTTACACTAATAATATATAAATTAAAAATAATAAAATAAACAGTTCAAATCATCAAAATATATTTATTTTAAACCCAAAAAAATTCCAACTAATTCTCTCAAGTCCATAAAAAGACTGGAGTGTAGCTTCACCCTTTTTCGATCTATTTGGAAGAAAGTATGATAATAAGGGCCATTTGGAAGAGAGTATGGTATTAAGAATGACCGACAAAATCGCGAGATTTGAGGCCATGTTTGATAAGTGAATTTAAATTGAATAGAGGAGATAAATATTATGGTAAATTTTATATATAGATATTCTATATTCTAAGCAAATAAGAGTATTTATTTATTTTGTAAGAATCTTTGTTTATATTAATTAAACTGTAATAGAAATTAAGGTAGACGGTGAAATAATTATTTTTTACCGTAAAATAATACAAAAAGGCACTTTAAAGTTTGGTATTGATAATAGGAATATTTAGTCAAAAGTCTAATTCTTAGATCTTATGGTGCATTTAGTGTACTTTAATTATTTTTAACTCCTTATTAGGTTCATTTTTGAAAAAATTTAAGAGATAAGGTTACATAATTGAATGCTTAGGCAATTTTATAGACAAAATTAATTTCATTACTCACTCAATCATTGTCCTAATTACTTAATACACACACCCCACGACCTCATTACCCTAGATTGGGGTTGTTGTAGTGGGCACAACAAGATTTGTTGCACTTTAAATTGGTGTTAATTTTTTTTATATAATTTTATTATAGGAAGTGTTTATATTATAAATCTTATCAATTATATTACTCGTACAAGAAATTATATTTATTGAACATCGATAACCACGTGGCTTGATTACATTTATTTTTAACAAATAAATGACTAAGTTTTTTTTAATAAGTAGTTGAACGAATATGATCGGATTATTTCGCTAATTATGTCCAAAAGATCTATTCTTTTGTGTGTGTGTGTGTGAAACAGTGTACGTAATCAGATCTACAATATGAATTTACATCATATGTAAAACATTAATACCATTTTAAAGTGACAATAAATCGTGCTAAGGCATAGCAGGGACCTCGTTCCCCTCGTCACCCCCTTTTAACTTTAGTTGCCACCGAGGACTATTTTTTACGATTGTTTGATGACTTTTTGGTATTCATTTTCTGACAACTTTCTAGTGATGATTTTCGACAAATTTTTGGCATCCTGCGACGGTTCTTTGATAATTTATTTGGCATCATTTCGAACAACTCACAAAATAGATAAATTTTACTATTTGTAACAGAAAAATTTATCTCTATTCGCTCTGACACTAGCTACGCAAAATAGATGAACTTTACTGTTTATTATATTCGAACCGTAAAATTTATTTTTGCTCATAAAATCACACTATATCTATTGTATCACTTTATTTGCCATCATGACAATACAAAATAATAAATATTTATTTTTTTATATTCAAACAGTTAAATTATCTCTAGTTTAAGAGCCGCCAGAGTTGGTCCTTAAAAATTACGAAAAATTATTCTTAAAAAGTCGTCAGAGGTACGTAGTCGTTAAAAAGTCACTGAAATCGTTGACAGTTGACGACGATTATCGGTGGTCACCAGAAATTATTATAAGAAGTTGTAGAGGTAGAGAGATGAGTGTTTAGAGTAGTAAAAATAATTTAATTCAATTTAACTCAGTAAATTTTTAAAAGTAAAATTTATTTTATTAAAATTAATATTATATGATACATTTATTATGAGTTTTTAACCAAAAACCCAACAATAATACTAGAAGTGACATAATATCTTGAAAATTTTAATATAAATAATTCAAATCCATCCAAATTTTAACCCATGAGCCCCACATGTTAGCCCTTTGTCTCCCTATCTAAATAGCTCATAGGGTTGAAATTCAATTTAATAATTAATAACATCGCTTGCATTTGTTGTTGTCATGGGTAGATGTGGACCTTGCTATATGGTGATGGGTGACAGGACAATGTCATTCTCCCCACTAGGATCATATCACTGTCCTCTCTCTCGTTTTTTTGTGTTTTCTTTTTTTTTTTTTTTTTTTTTTTTTTGTCTTGTCAATTACTATTACTCAACATGATATATGACCTAGATCAAATTGATTCAGTTTAAAATAAATTTAAGAATTAAATCATTAAAAATAATTGTGTATAGCTTTAAAATTAAAAATAAATTATTATAATTATAAAATTAAACTAGAACCAATTTGTAAAAACAATTTAGCTCTAGTTTGATTTTAATTCTAATTTTTTATTCTTAAAACTCGACGCAATAAATTGTACCAGATACATATTAATTGAACAAGTTTAGTCCAGAAATTAAAAATTAAAAACTAAATATAAATGGTATACCATTAGGAAGAAAATGAGCAATTTTTTTTCTTGAAACTTTTTTTTTTAAATCACGCGGTTAAGCGTCAAATATTCAATTTTATTGTATTAAAATGCGATAAGTGTAATTTTATATTAATTGTTTAGCCTAAACTATTTTTGTTTTCTTTAGTATATTTGATTGGACTAAAATTGTTAAAGTAGTTTTAAAAAATAAATAAAAAATATAAAAATATAAAATTTTTATAAGCTTACAAAAAAACTGAAACAGTTCAGTTAGGACTAATTTTTCTTTAATAAAAATCGTGAATTGGATCGTATAAAATGATTTTAAAAAATTGAGAAATAAAATCAAACCGTTTTAATATAAAATTGGATCTAACCGTACATTAAAAAATAACCCGCGGTATCAGACCGCCCGACAGACTGCTCGAGCAGTCTATCAAGTAGTCATTTACACCTCTCGGTATTTCATCATCTGCAACAAAAATTCTGGCATTCAGACTTCACTGCTCGAGCGGTGAATAGACCGTTCGATCGGTCATTGGCGAGACAACATTTATTTGCAGCAGCAGCGAGGGTTTTTGGTGGTGTTATTATAAATAGGCAGTTAGGGTTTCTTTGTGTGGGGTCTTATTTTTATTTTGTATGAAAATCAAGCCGCCACAAGTTTTGTAAATTATTCCATCATATTCGCAAGTTAGTTTACATACGCGAAAGTTAGTCTATAACAGTTTGATGATTCTTTAGCTTCCACACAATCAAATCAATCATCAAGTCAATCAAAACTTCAACAATCAGTTTAGATTCGTGGAGTTACTGGAGAAGATTCTCAAGTGTTGAAATCTTGTGGATGAGTCCGTCAGTATTGAAGTCTGGTGGAGGGTTCCACCAGCGGTCAAGCACAGGAGTTGGTGCATATAAATTCGTCAAAGATAAGCTTACGACCATTGGTTATGGGTGCAACGTCAGGGTTGCAAGATTTCTTTGTAACCAACGATTTTATAGTGTTTGATTTTTTAAACCCGGTGTAGTCTCGTAGTTTTTACCTGATTTGAAATTTTTCACATTAAAATTGCTGTCTTGTGTACGATTGTGGTTGTTTTTATTTTCTACTTGAGTTATTGATTGTTTTACACTTTTTACAGCGTTTAACTTATTTAAAAAAATTAATTAGTGCAAATTAGTCGATAAATGAGATTTATCAATTTTTATTACTCAACAGGAGACCACACAGATCAAATTGGTTTAGTTCAAAACAAATTTAAGAATTAAATTGTTATAATTGTATATTTTTAGAATCAAAATTAAATTGTTATAATTGTCAAATCGAACTAGAATCAATTTATGAAAACAATTTGGCTCTAGTTCGATTTTAATTTTAATTTTTTTATTCTTAAAGCTCGACACAATCAATTGTACCAGGTACATATTAATAATCGAACAAATTTAGTCAAGAAATTAAAAATTAAAAACTAAATAAAAAGGGTATACCCATGCCTAATTCAACGGTAGTCAATTACGAAGAAAATGAGCAACCTCTTTTCTCGAAACTCCTCTTTTTAAATCACGCAGTTAAGCGTTAAATATACAATTTTATTATATTAGAATGCGATAAGTGTAATTTTATATTAATTTTTTAGCCTAAACTATTTTTGTTTTTTTTAGTATATTTGATTAGACTAAAATTGTTAAAGTGGATTTAAAAACCAAATAAGAAATATAAAAATATAAAATATTTATAAGCTTACAAAAAAATCGAAATAGTTCAGCTAGGACCAATTTTTCTTTAATAAAAATCGTGAATGAAATAGTATAAAATGGTTTTAAAAAATTAAAAAATAAAACCAAACCATTTTAATATAGAATTGGATCCAACCATATAATTCTAACCGGTTTAGCAATTTTGTTGGATTTATTGTGCAGCCCAATTATTTAAGAAATAGTCTAAGAATACATTGCAATCACAAATCTAATTATAAATTAGTGGTTTTTTTTACCGGTAAGAACATGTGTTTTTTTTTTTTAATTTTTAAAACAAAATATATTCTTACTAGTAAGAATAAGTGATATGTGATTAGTCTATGTTTTAAATATGTAAACTTAGTCGAACTAATTATTCAATAATAATGTTATATTGATCATATTTTAATAATCTCATTTGAATATCATATGATTTGACATTTCATGTGTAACGTGTATTTATCTTGTAGACTCGGTATTTATTTTTAAGTATCGCACATAAACATCAACATAAAATGCCAATTAAATAGTGAATTTATAAGACAACATAACCATTACACATGACATGACAAATCATGTAATAATTAAATATGACCCCACCTAATACGATCATCAAAACAGTAATTGTTATTTAATATTATTAAATTAATGCTTTGCGCTAATTATTAAATGGCACATATTTATATATTGGATAAAATATTAAAAATTGTGCCTCCCGAGCACTATTATGTACACTTGACCCTTAGTTGTTTTGATTGAGAGAAATGAGAGTGGACTAAAAATCAAGGGTAAGTCCATCAAAAAAAAAAATTCTCTTTTGTACTGTCATTTGTATTGTAAGAGTCGAAGTAACAATTTGTTAAATGAAAATTTTTTAATTCTTTATTTAGTATTAATAATATTAAAAATAATTTTATAACTTTTATTATATTCTTTATCAATCTCTTTTTAACCAAATATTAATTAAATTTTTTACTATTTATATAATCTTATTCATAATATGTTGTTTTGTTGTTCATAACAACAAACAACTCCTAATCCTATACAGTGAAGGTGTTTGGGAATACTAATACTAATAATTTATAAATTATAATTTATAATAGAAATTGTGAATATTTGGTAAAAATTATAATTTGTAACTAAAAAAAAAAAAAAAAATTAAAAATTGTAGCAAAAGTTATAAGTATTTAAAAAAAATTATAACTTATAATTAAAATTAATAGTAAAAAATTAAAAATTAATAGTAAAAACTTGACCAAATACCTCGAGCATATACAATCTAAGGCATAGGATTACGAGATTGTTGATAAGCATGCATTTCACTTATTTACGGAAAAACTTGATGAGGTAATGGAATTGAATTTTTCTGAGTATTTAAGTATTAATATATAAATATTGCTTAATTTATATGAAAAAGCATATATTATAAACTAGTGAAATTTTTAGCCACAAATTCTCAAAAAATTAAGATCAACTTATTTGGGCTTTTAAATAGAAACTTATGTAGAATTCAATCCACAATAGTAAACACAAAATATTAGAACAACTTAAAAACACAAAAAAAATATATGGTTCGATTGACTGCCTATATCTACGGACGAGAAAAAACAATTCACTATTAACTAAATAAGAATTATAATGATTACTATCTAGTTTATAATATATTTATGACTTCAAACTGAGCATCTCGTCGTTTCTCTGCACCTCCTAATCTCTACAATTAAGCCTCACTCTAGTGTATAAAATGTTCTGAATGTTCTCTATAATTTTTATGACAAACTCTTTTTTATATAATCCTAACTAGGTAAAAAATGTAACCCTAGTGCTGCACACAAAAATTCTGTCTTGCGGCAGACTACTCGAGCATAGCTCAGCTCGCACGAGCAGTCAATAACCCAAGAGCAATTTTAAAAAATTGAAAGTTCGAGTAAAAACTTCAATAATTTCTATCTTGATTTAAATTTTTGAACCATCTTAAAGATCTATCAACCGCATCGTCCTGCACTCTTTTTTTTGGATATGAGTGCTCTACTTTCTCTAGATCATCAAATTAAATAAACTTGGACCAAATCTAAGCACGCTTGATATGCAATCAAATAATGATTTCTCAAGATTGAATGAAATTACTCATCTAGCTAAACAAATTGTAAAGACTGGGAAAGACAAAGTATATCAATTAGTTTACTTGCTCATTACTTTGGCATTGATCTTGCCAGTTTAACTGCTACGGTAAAAATGATATTTTCAGTTATGAATGTTATGAAGAATCAATTGCAAAATCGAATGAGTTATTAGTTGATAAACGATAGTTTGGTAGTTTACATAAAGAGAAATATTTTTGATAAAGTTAGTAATGATACTGTTATAGAAAATTTTTAAAAGATGAAAATCCGTCACAGTCAACTATATCAAAAAGAAATTGTAAAAATGCATATTTTAATTTTTTACTTATCATGAATATTTATGTTTTTGTGCCTCATTCGAACCAAATTATTGTCTCCGTCACTAAACACCACTGTTATATCCCAACTTCTTATCAACCAAACACATCATATCTATGCTCACATGATATAAGCTCCAATAATCCTCTCTCTGAGATCCCTCAATCAAACAGACCTTGTGTACACAAAATAAACAACAGAAATATCACTCACACAAAAATGAAAAAAAAAACAATAATTGTGGCAAACTATGTACACTAAATAAACTACAGAAATATCACACACACCAAAATGATTTGTTTTTGTGTTAAAGGTCCTGATTATCAGAAGGTGTGATAAAAATCCTGATTGGCAATTAAGATTTTAATTTTCTTAGCTAAAAAATTAGAAAGACAACATATTTTGTTTCGCAAAAAAGCAAAAAAATTCAAAAGTCAAATAAGAAACACAAATTTCTAATGCACCCTATTAAAATCTTACTCAATTTCAAATGACAGCAATATCTTACTTCATAACTTATCTACTACTGATAATGCCAATTTTAGATAATGATTATAATTAACTATATTTAAATAAGAAATTTTTAAAAAAATTACTTGTATATATATCTAGTCAATCAATTCTGCAAAAAATAACAATAACATTCACACAAGGTATCTTGTATAAACCTTTTAGTGTGTTGATAGAACATGATAGAGAACCAATACTTTTACTTTTTAAATGGTTCATATTATTAAGTGAACTCATTTCAAATTTTATTCTAGTCAAATGATTCACAGCTGTCAATATATATCAAAACTAATTTACTAAATGATGACTAACTTTCAATCTAAATAAGTTTTTTGATTGGGAAAAGTAAAAAGTAGAAAAATTAGCTTTTAAATTGGTTACTAATTAAGGTCAAAATATATCAAATTTATTAAAAAAATTGTACAACAATAAAACAAGGCTTCATTTAATTATTTTCTATTTTAGTCTTTTTGTACAAATTCTAACTGATTTAAAATTTTTCTTTGAAAAAACAAGAAGTGAAATAGAAGGGGGAAAAATACAAAATTTTAGTTTAAATCATAAATAGGGGAAATCCATTGGAGTTTTGAGCATTCTTTTATGTTTCATTGACATTGAATAATACTATCCCATGTTAACATGTTTTTACCCATTGGTTTCGTTTGTCAATCGAAAAATCCATTGGCCAAGGTTTTTTTTTTTATTTTATTTTAAAGTTTTTTGCTTAATTTTTTTTAAAAAAGTTTACTTGTTGGACTTCCAATTGTAATTAATTGACTTTTTTTTCACATATTTTTATATCTATTTTTTACAAAAAAATTCAAAATTTACAAAAAAAAAAAAATAGAACAAACACACGCTTAAGTTGTTTTTTTTTTGCTTTTTGTTTAAAGCTTTAAAAATTAAAAAGTCTCATTTGGCAACTCAATTACTTTAGCCTTTTAGGTTTTTTTATTTTTTACATAAAATCTTTTTATATATTTTTTAGAAAAGATTCATTTTTTTTATAAAAATTTTATTTTTAAAATCTACTTGTCAAAATTTATTAAACAAAATCTATATTGAAAATAAAATTATTTAAAGATAAATTTTAAAAAATCACAACAACATCAAGCTAAACTTTTAATTTTTTGACTTAAAATCACTTTAAGCCAAGTTTTATAACTTATTGGTGGTGTTTGGCATTTTTGAAACTAGCAACTTATAAATTATAACTTATAATAGAAATTGTGAGTGCTTGGTAAAAATTATAATTTGTAACTGAAATAGAAGAAAAATTAGTTATACTTTGTAATAGAAGTTGTGAGTGTTTAAAAAAAATTATAACTTATAACTAAAATTAATAACAAAAAGTTAAAAATTACTATGAATAATTTTGCCAAACATTCACATTGTCTTTTGACTTAAAATTATCTTTATAATTCACTAAATAAATTTTTTACTTATTTAATTTAAAACGATTTTAAACAAAAAAAACTTGGCTTAAAAGGCCAAATTGCCAAATGAGGCCATTTTACATATTTGCAAATATTCCTCACAAATTCAGATTAAGCTATGTTTGGTTTCACCTATTAGAAGTTCGGCTTTTCTTGATTTTCATTTTTTTTGTGTATTTTTTTTATATTTTAATATTGTTTTTCTTTTTTAGTTCTTAAAAGGTAAAAAATATATTTTTTTAAAAAAATACTAAAAATGAGAAAATATCAAATTTTTAATGGAAATGAGGTTTTTTCCTTTTCTGAAAATTTTTATGTGTTGTTATTTATTTAATCTCTAAAATCAAAAAAATTTACACCCAATGTAAACTAATCAGTGTTTCATGTTTATATACGTCTCATTTGGTAACTTGACTTTATGTCAAGTTTTAGTTCAACCCGTAACAATTAAATTAATTTTTCAGTTACTTTACTTCTTTTAAATTAAATAAATAAAAAATTTATTTAATAAATTTTAGAAGTAACTTAAAAGCCATAAAGCAATAAGCTTTTGACTTAAATAAAATTAAATTAAAAGGCAATAAGATAAGAAATCAAAAAAATTTAAGTAAAAAAAATATTATTGTAAATTTTTTTTTTTAATTTTTACAAAATTTTATAATACATGTGAATCTTGTATGATAGAGGTCAACGAGTAAGTTGAAAAAATATAATTTTTAAGAAGAACGAAAATTTATAATAAAAGTTATTACATTTTAAAAAATATATAAAAGTATTTTAGGTAATAAGTAAAAAAGTAATAAGAGTAAAAGTCAATGAATTAAAAGGTATAATTTTGAAGATGACAAATGAAACTTAAAACTTAGGGCATGTTTGAGATTACTTTTAAGCAGAAAGTTGACTTTTAAAAAATTAATTGTTTTTTATTTTTTTATTTAAGAAAAAAATCAATACAAATTTCAAATACACTATTTTTTTCAAATAAAGTTACTATAATATCTTCACATAAAAAAATTAATTCTATTCACAAAAATTAAAAAAAATAGTATAAGTATTTCAAATACTATAATTTAAAGCTAAAAATAAGAATATTTTAGACATTTCAATAAAAAATAAAAAAATTATTATAAAAAATTATTCCAAACAATTAATTTTTTTCAATTCTATTTTTTTTTTGAAAAGTTAAATTTCTTGAAAACCAACATTTTTAAACATCTTAAACTAAGTCTTAATTAGGCTTTAAGTTCGACTTAAAATTGAGAGTCAAACGAGGCCCTATACGCACGTATGCACAATTAATTAAGTGGGGTCCAAATAATTGAATTCCAAAAGTGCCCTCCAACCTGTGCTGTCGGCTTTGGGGCCCAAAATAATACACCAGACTGGGGCCACATCTATCAAAATGGCTATCTAAAATTAATCCCCCCCGTCTGTTTGATTAGCAATATAATCATAAAAAAAGCAAGAAAGAGAAAAAAATTTAAACTCCTTCTGTTTGATTAGCAATATAATAATAAAAATATTAAAAAAGTAATTTTTTTTGGAGTTTAACTAGCGAGAAAGTCAAAGAAATTGATGTAAAGTAATTTTTTTATAAATTTTTTCAAACTTGCAAACTTAACTTTAAGTTTTTCACAAAATATGCATGAAAACTTTATTTTTTTGGTGAAAGTAAGAACTAATTCTCTTATTTTTAAAATTGTTCATAATTTATGTTAATATTTAATTTTTATTTCAAATATATAAGGGCGATTAAGATAAATACAGTAATTTTTCTGTAATTTTCATGCTTATCAAACTGAAAGTTTAAAATGTTTTATTATTTTCTTACAAAAGTTTTGTCCGAATCAAACGAATGCAAGAAAATAAATTGTATTCTCTTTTTTCTTTCTTTCACTTCATTTCTATTATTTTTTACTTTTTATCATTTTTTCTTTTTAATTAAAAGGACCCTAGAAATATTCTCAATTTAATAAAAGCTAATTAGGATTAGACACTCACCTTATCAGATGCATACTTTACGATAAGGAAAATTATGAGTCATGCAGATAAATAAAAATGTATGTCGTACATTAAATGTGTTATTTTTGTTCCTTAATAAAAATGAATTAACATTGTTTCACGCAAATTTTTTTTTACATAATTAAATAAGAATACTATATAAACAGTGTTACGTGGTAATCTAAAAATAAATTTCAAACAGTTTTATAGTTAGAAGTTTTTTCGCCAAAGTTAAAAGAAGCATTCACAATATCACTCAAATTTACATAAAAATCTTCAAAATTTTCATTGTCTCTCCTTCGTAAAGTTTCAAAATATGTTGTGAGGTGTTGAAGCTTGGAGATTTTTATAGTTTCAGTCCCTTCATGTGTGACTTGAAGAGTATTTCATGCTTTTTTAGCCAAGTCATATGTATTTATTCTGTAAAAGTTATTTTGTGTAACTCCACTAAAGATAACATTTATACCTTTGCTATTCTAATCTGCATCATAAAAATTGATTTTATTTTGTCAACTCGAGGGCTTAGGAAATGTTGGAATATTAGATTGATTAGAATATTAGATTGATTAGATTGATTTTATTCTGATTTGATTTCCTTTATTGTT
>JAOTRH010177635.1:0-12130 GCA_034768845.1 Heliamphora exappendiculata | reverse complement strand
TATGTATGTATAATTTAAATAATATATTTTTATAAATAGCATCTACCTCACCACAGGAACATTGAAGATAAATCATATATATTTTATATTATTATTTATAAATAAATAATATATATTTATAAATAGCACAATATTCTTAGCCTATTTTTTTATTTAAAAATTTATAAATTTTAGCATAAAAATATTATAATAGATTGGCATCAATATCTGTCACATCTAGTTAGAATGTCATAATTAAAATTTTAGAGCATTTTCATATTTAAAAGCTGAAAAAAAATTTAAAAATTTTAAATATATTTTTTTATTAAAAAAAGTATACTTATCTTTTTATGAAATATCTAACAAATATACTGACTTATCCGCTACTTTTGAAAATTATATTACCCTCCCATGTGAGTGATATTGCCCTACCACGGTTAACGACAAATGTAAATTTACCGATTTAACCACAACGTTATTTACCGATTTAACCACAACGTTGTTGTGTAAGAAGTTTTGAATGTCCAAATTGCCCTTTGCAATTATCGAAGAAGAAGGAAACGTGGACAGTGAAGATGAGTGGATTCAGTTCATACACTCAAGGTTGGTGAGCTCTCATCGATTGCTTCGCAGATGGAGAACTGAAGGCGACCTTGTGAACTTGAGAGAAACACCAGCTTCTGAGATGGAAAATGGAAGGGAAATCATTAAAGAAGGGAACTTTGATCTTCTATCAAAGTGAGAGTAACACCAAATCGTTGAAGAAGAGAGCTTCGATTTTCTATCAAAGTGAGAGTAACACCTTCGATCTTCGATTAGAGTAAGAGTAACACGTTCGATCTTTAATTAGACTCAGAGTAGCACCACCGAGCTTCGAGAAGACAGAGAGCAACGACATAGAGCTTTGAGAAGATTGAGAGTAACACCATCTATCGTGGATCAAAGAGACCTTCATCAACAACTTTAATCTTTGAAGTAGTATTTCCGGCCTTCCATTCTGGTTCAACCTTTCTTTCTTTTTTTTTTTTGTTTTTTTTACAGTTGACACCATAGAGCTCCTCCCTCTTTTAACCTTTTTACCTTTTTTACGGTTATGGATGCTCTTTATTTTGACATAAATGTGCATTTTGATGAAAAATCCAGTAAGATTTTGAATGTGGATCCAGATAGATATAGTTTTATGAATTTGTTTGATGATGTAACCCAAGGGGTATTATCTCATCTCCCTTAAATAAGGAATTAGCAATTATAATACTTTGTGGTATACTAGGAAGTTCTGAGAGACTGGTTGTGGGTTGTGATTTAGATGTCCTAGCCATGTTTAAGTTTAATGTTAAAACTTGTTTAATTGAAGTATTTGTTGAGGTAAATGAAGTGGATGGTACTGGTCTTACAACTCATGTTGGTCTTACAACATCTGCAGCACCAACAGAAAGAGCACATACATCATGTTGGCATTAATAGTGATGATGGTGGAATTGACTCTAAATTAGATTCTGGCACACAGCTTAAGGGTTCTGTAGCTAAAAAGTTAGATCCTAATAAGTTTGGATATGAATATCATCTAGAGAGTAATGGTAAGATAAAACTTAAAAATGGGTATGCTATTTGGAGATATGCACAAAGTTAGGAAATTTTTGAAAGGGTATACTATTCAATAAAGTTGCCAAATCATTAGAGATAAAAATAAAAAAGCAATAGCTACTTATCATTATGCATCTAAGGGCTGCTCGAGGAGAATTCATGCATCTCCTATTTCGAATGGAATTATCTACAAAATTAAATCTTATAATGGAGAGCATACATGCCTAACCTCTTCAACTAGTTTTGAGGCGAACTCTAAGAAGATTGCCCAAAAACTTGGTACATGCTTAAGGGCAAATCCTGCGATGTCTTTAGATGATATGCAAGTTGAATTGAACCAAAAGTATGGAATTGAAGCTTCAAGAATGCAGCTTTATAGGGCTAAGAGGAAGGACTTGGATGAGACAGAGGGAAATCATAATCAGTCTTGCTCACTACTACCAACCTATGCTAATGAAGTGAGAAAAACTAATCTAGGAAGTCTTGTGAAGCTACAATTTGACAGAATTACCGTTGACAGCAACCCAATTTTCAAAAGATTTTTCATAGCATTTGAAGCCATGAAGACTGAATTTATCTTAGGTTGCAAGCCTTTTATTGGGGTTGATGGCTGCCACTTAAAAGGGCTTTTTGGTGGTGTTTTATTAGTTGCCATTGCAGTAGATAGGAATAATGGTTTGTTTTCACTTATTGTGATTGTGGTGGAGATTGAAAATAGAGAGAGTATGGAGCTTTTTCATTGGCCACTTGCATACACTTATTGGGGCTGCTACAAATTTTAGGGCTTTAACATTCATGTCAGATAAATAAAAATGTGATGTTTAAATCTCTTCTAATTTTTTCTATTGACATGTAAGTTGCTGCATAAAATTAATAGGGTGATGCTAAAGTTGCACCTCGTTCTTCACATTGTACATGCTGTCAACATTTCTTCAGCAACTTCAAGGGAAGGTATCTTGGATTGCTCTTGATAAAATATTTTTGGCAAATAGTCGGAGCTTATAACCAAGTTTAAGTGTGGTCAAGCTATGGAGAGAATAAAGACTGTATCAATTGATGCCCATAGGTGGTTGTCTGATGTGCCTGTAAGTAGTTGGTCTAGCCATGTTTTTGATCTAGCAGTGAAAAATGATCACATAACCATAATGTCACTGAGTCATTTAACCATTAGGTGGGTCCTTCGAGATTTAAACATATTTTTTCTATGTTAGAGGGGATTAGAACCAAATTGACGACCCAGATTCAAAAAAGATAGGAAAAAAACATGTTCATGACCAGGATTGGTAGGACCACAACTGAGAAAGAGGCTACAAATGGTTAAAATGGATGCGAGGAAATGCAATTTGTTGTTTGCTGGATGGGATGAATATGAGGTATTAGAGTATGTTTTTAATTTCAAGTTCATTTAGATGGTAGGCAATGCAGTTGTAGGGAGTGGCAAGTTTCTGGCATTCTATGTAGACATGCCACTGCTGCAATCACTTACAGAAGAGGTAATATGGAAGATTTTTGTCACCCTTTCTTCAAAAAAGATGCCTAATTGAGAACCTATGGGAGAATTATTCATTTTATATTTGATCAAAGAATGTGGGAGTGAGTAGGTGGTAAGAAGATACTTACCACCACCTTTTTGTAGATTGCTTGGGAGGCCAAGGAAGAATCTAAAAAAGAAAGTTGATGAGGCTGCTAGTAGAAGTAGTATAACAAGAAGATCACAAACTCTGAGGTGTTCTATATGCAAAGAGTTTGGCCACAACAAAAGATCATGTCAAAGAGCTTCTGTCAGGGAAAAAAAACTCAACAAGCGAACAACAGGTTTTGTTTTTGTTTTTTAGGATTAGTTACATTTTAAATAGATTTGTATATAAATTTGACTAATTGGGGTACATATTTACAATTATTGTGAATGCCATAAATTAAAGAATGTTGTTTATTTTTAAAAAAAAAACTAGTAAAATGTACTAGGCAATAATTGTTTTATAAATTGTTTTACGAATTTTAAAACAAAATAATAGAAAAGGAACAAAAGTAAAAAAAATGGAAAGAAAATAAGAAAAAACGCAAATCTCATTTTTGTTAATATATATATATATATATATATATATATATTTATTTTATTTATTTATTTTTATCTTTAATATATTTATGTTATCATTCCCTCTCACTATTATAATTTTTTTTGATTCTTCTAATCGAACTGAATTGAAATGTAGAAAATAAATCAAATTTTATGTTGTTTATTCGTTTTTAATAAATTTTTTATTTTTTATTAGAGTTTTTAAAATTTTCAATTCATAATCAATACAATTCAAAAAAAAAAAAAACCAAAACTAAGAAAATAAGAGAAGACAAAAAAAAATTTAAAAAAATAAAAATTTATTCTAAGCTGAACCTAAATATGTACTAGTGAAGGGCACATGCCACCAGGATACATTTGTTGCTAATAACAGACAATTAAGATTATGATTTAAGGACTCGTTTGGCAAAGAGCATAGGCTTATTTTTTGCCTTTTAGTTTTAAGTTAAAAAAGTCAAAAAGTCTTATTTGAAAACTCAAACGCGCTGAAATTTTTAGCCTTTTTGTATTTTTACATAAAATAATTTTATATAGTTTTTAAAAATATCATAATTAACTTCTATTATGCATATTCGTTTTAAATAAAAATTATATTTTCAAATTTTACTTATTAAAATCTATCAAACAAAATCTATATTAAATATAAAAATATGTAAAAATATATTTTAAAAGATTATAATAATTTTTATGACTTAAAACTCTTTTGGCTTAAAATCATTTTAAATCAAGTTTTTTTAACTTGTTGTCTTTTAGTTTAAAGTTATTTTTAAAATTTACCAAATAAATTTTTTATTTATTTAGTTTAAAACAATTTTAAATAAAAAAAAACCTATCGATTTTTCAAACGAGACCTAAGTATGGTTGCTATTATACAATTAACATGATGTCCAATTGCACTTTTGTGCTATTTTTCCTTCCTGATTAATAATGTCAATTTTCATATCATGAACCACTGTTTTTCATGAGTTGGAAGGATCCATTCAAATCGTTCATTCCTATTCCACTAAGATTGACAAATTGATAATTGATGATTTTATTCATAATATGGTCAGGTGGTAAGTCTATTAATTTTTTCTCCTCGAATAGTGGTCGGATTGCGGATCTTAATTGTAGTCACCCATCGAATTCAATGCAACTAACAAATATTAAATTTTTAAAATTTTTATATTTATTATAAGATTAAGTTAGTTATTACTTTAATATTTTTGTATAAAATTTATGTAATTTGGTCTATATATGATTTAATTAAAAAATTAATTATCTTTAAAAGTTTAAATTTATTAAACATATTTTTTTTAATTAAAAAAATTTATAATTAACTAACAAATAAAACAAACTCAATAAAAGAAATTTAAAATAGATTAATTCAAACTACTAATTCAAAATGCACCTACCCATAAACCTATCAATCTTATAAGTATTAATTACAGCTAATAAAATTAAAATTGGAATGCTGAGTTAAAAAACCGGCCCTAACCAACCCAATCTACAAACGCCCATAGCATCAGGCAATCACATACTGTATTCTGTCTCCAAAACTGTAAACATTATGATTGTTGCAATCATATCTGTAGCCCTCGTTTGATTCTTAGGCAAAACCGTATTACTTGAGATTAGAGGACCCATCTCCAATCTAATTTCAATTTCTTAAGAACAAGGTTGTAGGCAAAATTGAAGTGTACAATTTCAGGTACAATTGTTGAGTTGGTACTATTTTAATTATATATATATATATTTTTTAAAATAGTATACAATTCAACAATTATAATTAGAGTTGTGCACTTCAGTTGTGTCTCTATGATTATTTATTTTTTAATCATGTATGTTTTTTGCAAAAAAAAAAGATGTACAAATCTCTTAGAAGCTAGAATAATTTGAGTTTTTGACATTTAAGAATAAACTTCACAATATTGTGTGGTTCCAAAAAAACAAAAAAATAAAAAGGAAAAAAAAGAAACACATATGACACCATCTAGTTATGTTCTTTGCCTTGGTAATATTTTTTTTCACCAAAGATGCGATTTGAACTACCATTGTATTTGGTGTAGATAAATTTATCATATAAATTATAGCTAAAAAATATAATTATGCGTGGTTTGCATAGTTTTGAATAATGTACTTGATAACATATCAATTTTTTTATTGGTACAGTATAAAATGGTACCTTTAAAATATTATGTACGGTTTTAAATTTAATGCTATAGAATAGTATATATGACTTTTATGAAAGTATTGTTCAACAATAAATAATTTTGTACAATATAAATATGTATCTAATATAAAATTTTAATTAATTAATTTAAAATAATTTTTAACTTCATTATTTATAATGAGCTATTTAACTTGGAAGTGATATAACTTAAATATTTAAAGTTTTTAACAAATACTTAATATTAAGTAGTTATAGAACTATCAGGTTATGCTATGTTTGAAGCCTGAATTAAAATATAAAAATAAAAAAAAGTTAAAAAAAATAAGCAATAAATATTTGTTTTAAAAAATAACCATGGATCAATACATATTTGGTACCTTCGATATAAGCCGGTACAGATTAGTATTATCCGGTATATTTGGTACGGACTAATACATATCGATATTTTAACCTATATAAAACTAAGTAATAAGTGCACCAATTTTGTTCTAAACTGACACGTATCGATTGCTACCGATAAGTATTCTATGGTCGTTTGTTTTTTATTTTAAACTGAGTTTTTAATTTTTTTATTTAAAGTCACAAAAAAATAGCAACTATCAAATCATAATATTTTTATGTTGCACTGTGGTCCAAATCACTTTATAATCGCACAAATTTTTAACTTATTTAACTTAAAATAAAAAATAAACAAAACAAAATGCCTAGCTTTATGCCAGGTTAGAGCAACTCCAATGGGCTTCATATACTTGGCTCCTTAGTCAATTTAGATCCTTAGTCAATTTAAGGGATGGCTTTGTTTACTCCCTCTAGTGGCCTTCTTATCCCACTCTTTATTATAGCTTTCTGCCAATTGGCTCCCTATATTTGGAGAGCCAAATTCAACTCTCTATATTACTTAAATATATTACATTTTATATATATATATATATATATATAGACACACACACGTATATATACATATATAAATTGTATATAATATATTTATAAGTATTTATTTTATAGATTAAGTTAACAATGAGAAATAATTAGATTTTTTTATAGATAAAGACTAAGTTTTTTTCAAAAAATCTATTATATCTTGAATCAAGAAAATTAAGTTATTATGTTTTTAATTTAACAAAATTATAAAAAAATCATAATTTCCTAAAATAAAGAATATGGTTGGAGTTGCTTGTAAAAAATTGATCCCCTAAAATAATTTTTAGTTATTTTAGAGAATTATTTAATAAAAATTTAAAGGGTGTGGTTAAAGATGTTCTTATCAACCAAAGTTTATAGCTTTTTAGCATAAATTATAAATATTTATTAAAATTATAAATTTATAACTTAATATATTATAATTTACGCTTATTAATTTAAAATTAAAAATTCCAAATAAAGAATTATAAATAAACTCATTTAAATATTTTTAACTTTTTACTAAATTATAAATTATAAATACACAAACACCAAAGCTTCTAAGAGGTGGTAATCAATACCAACCTACAACACCAATTCCATGTTTCGCATTTTTTTAAAAATAATTTTTTTATAAAAAAAAAAAGGTTTCAGGCAACAGTGTTTTGATTTCTCTAAAAATCAACTAATTCTTTTTATTTCTTTTTGTAAGAAAAATAAATGCTATACATTTTCTAAATAATCTATTTTTTAAAATAACTATAATATCCTCAAATAAAAAATTAATTTTAATTCCAAAAATAAAAAAAGTTGTGTGTTATTATCTCAAACGCTGAAACCTAAAAGCAAAAAGTAAAAATATATTAGATATTTTAACAAAAAGCAAAAAAAAAATAAAAAAAATTACTTTAAAAATTGTTAGAAATAATCTAGCCTTTTTTTCTCCTTTTTTTTGTTGGAAACAAATCTAAACCTCTTGACGAAAAAAAGGGCAAACTAAGAACAACAATAATTATTTAATAATAAAAATAATACTAATAACAAAATTAAATATCTTTTATAATACATACTTATCTATGAAGATATTCACAATATAACATTAGCAATCAAAATAAAAAATAATCTAATTTATTTTTATAAATTATATAAAAATTATTACTATAAATACATATATGTGTGTGTGAAATTAGAAATTAGTCGAATGTAAATTATTCTAAGTTGGTTAGATTGAGTTGATAACGAAATAAAAAATTATAACTTACATTTAATGTACTGTTTTTATTTTTTTTATTTTTTTTTAATGTAATTCATCCAACTTAACTCACTCAAACATATTTCAGAAGGGTTGGATTGAGTGGACGACGGATTGAAAAATTATATCGCGTGAGTTGCTAAGATCAGCAGGTTAAAATAGGTTTATGAATTATCGGACACTCCTAGCGGCGAATTCTCCAGAAAGCCTACCAACGTGATGATAGCGCTTGAGCAAGTTTTGTTATATGTTTTTTTTTTTTTTTTGTCATTAGTAAGTTTTTTAGTATTAATCCAAATGAATGTATTATTTAAATTTTTAGAATTAGAAAAAAAATAATTAAAAAAAGCTTTAAATAAAATGAAAATTTCAATTTAACAGACTTTTTTGGCCTTTTTTTTAACATTTTTCAAATAATTTTGGAAATTTTTTTTCAATTTTTGCATGAACAAAAATACTTTTTATATTTCTCTTATCATAAGAAACTAAAAACTAAAAAACTAAAAACTTCAAAAAAGTAAATAAAATATATGAAAAAATAAAAACAAAGAAAGCTTATCGGAAAAATATAAAACGAGTCACCGTGTGATATCCTGGTATCACACATCGTGGTATTCTACATTGAAAACGGAGAAGGAGTTCCTGGGTTATAAAGAAAAAATCTTAAACTCTTATATTCAACGAGACCTTTTCCTAGGTGGTAGAGACCCTAACAAAACTCCGCAGTTAAGCGTACTTACGTTGGAGTAATGCAAGGATGGGACCCCCTAGAAAGAACAAAATCGTGAGAATTTTGCCAAAAGCGGATAATATCGTTGCCAAGTGAAGGGTCGGGGTGTTACAGATAGTATCATAGCCGACTCTCCTCACTTTCGAGTGTGGGCCCTTACCGTCTCGCGTAACACGTGGGCGGGCAACTGAGTAGGTTGGTCGATAAAGAGTGGCAGGCTACCAGAGCTGGCAGGCTACTGCACGGGGACGTGCAGTCCTAAGGGGGTGGATTGTGATATTCCGGTATCTCACATCGAAAACGGAGATGGAGTTCCTGGGCTATAAAGAAAAAACATTGGACCCTTACATTCAACGAGGTCTTTTCCTAGATGGTAGAGACCCTAGCAAAACTCCGCAGTTAAGCGTGCTTACGTTGGAGCAATGCAATGATGGATGACCTCCTGAGAAGAACAAAATCGTGAAGGTTTTGCCCAAAACGAACAATATCGTTGTTATGTGAAAAATCGAGGTGTTACACACCGTTTCTCCGTCTTGCATCTCTGAGAAATCTAAAATGATGGAATAATTATTCGGTACTTTCAGAGTATCACGAGTCAATTTCACGTTATACTCTCACCCAATATTGTACCGATAAAGTTTAAGGTGGGAACATGAGGATTTACCTTTGTTAGTTGGTTAGGTTAGGAAATAAATGGTGATTCACATAATATGATTTGTTATTATTTATTGGCCAAGATTAACGCATTACATCGCTTACATAATATTTCTTGAATACTTCATAAAAGGCCAAAATAATGAGGGCAAAAAATGAAAATCAGAATTTATACCAATTTAATAATTTAGCAATCAAACATTTGGATCATATATATTTCATTATCTGGAATTTAATCTTATTAGCAAAGGGTGAACTAATACATCTAGTCAATTTAATTCTGAAATCAAGATCACCTTCCTCGCCTATGTATAATACCAAATCCACTCGATTTCTAAAAAATTCTTAATCCTTAACTTTTTAAGAAATCCTTCACCAGTGGTTGTGAATAACTTATTTTTTCAATTTTGTCAACCTCGATTCTGTAGGAGTGTAGATGGGTCGTCGCTTATCAACATATTTTTTTTGAATAATAAATACATAAATAATTATGGGTCAATTCATTAGGATAGATAGTTTTAGTAAGCCAATGTTAAGAGTAAGAATGAAAAAAAGTCAACGCGAAACTTCTCAAGATGAGTATGACACTCGAGCTACTCGGGTACAGTAGAGCTACTCGGGTAGTAGAGCTACTTGGGTGCAGTAGAGCTACTCGGGTAGTAGAGCTACTCGGATACAGTAGAGTTACTCATATAATAAAGTTACTCAGGTGCGTAAAGCTATTCGGATGAGCTACTCAGGTACAGTAGAACTACTCGAGTGTAGTAGAGCTACACGAGTACAGTAGAGTTACTCATATAGTAGAGCTGCTCGGGTACAGTAGAGTTACTCATACAGTAGATCTGCTCGGGTACAGTAGAGTTACTCGGGTACAGTAGAGCTATTCATACAGTAGAGTTACATGATGTCTTAGGTCATTTGAATACAGAACTTCATACAGTAGAGCTACTCGGGTGTAGTAGAGTTACTCATACAGTAGAGCTACTCGGGTACAGTAGAGCTACTCATACAGTAGGTTTACTGTACGAGAGCTCTACTCGGGTACAATAGAGCTACTCGTACAGTAAACCTACTCAGGTACAGTAAAGTTACATGATGTCTCAGGTCGTTTGAATACAGAACTTCATTTTAGCGACAAAAATTATTTCTTCTTCTTAACTATATGATTTAAACAATACATTCACTCGAGTTACTCAAGACCCGAGCTGCTCACTCCTCTAGTAGCTCAGGTACAATATGTCTACCCATGACTCAAGCAACTCGTCTACTCACAACTCGAGTCACCTATGACCCGAGTTGCTCGCCTCTCCAGTAGCTCAGATAATCTTCTATTTAATCGGTGTCGACTACTCTAATCCAGGTACTCGGGTGACCACATGAACTACTCATTCCACTAGTGACTTGAATATGAACTACGAAGAGGATTAAGTATTTGAATCATGCATTCCTTAACCTGAACTAATCAACAAAGCAGAAGTAAGTTGAAAGGCCCAAAAGACTTGCCCACTTGAGTAACTCGAGTTACTCGAGTAGGCTAATTTTACTCTATCAGTAAATCAGACATACAACTCTAAGTTACTCAAGTTACAAGAAGATCCAGACTTGACCTATTCGAGTTACTAGGGATCCGACCTGCTAGGACCCCCTATAACTTAGCTAACTAATATCGTTGTTCATCGTGCAGAGGTAGAAGACATTCCATAGCTCAGACTATAAAGCGTAGCCCTGACTACGAATGAAGGCATTAGCACGGACTATGAAGCATAGCCCTGACTACTTGCCATGGCACAAACCATGAAGACAGCACAGACTGTATTATTACCACGACACAGGTCGTAAAGATAGCACAGACTGTAATGTAGCTCTGACGACCTAATCATGATGACATAGCACCGACTATATGGCTCAGCACAGACTAAACAACCAAGATATAGCAAAGACTATATGATTATAGATTCTTTTAAGAATCGAAAGACTATCCTAGAAACAATGAAGACAATGGCAGTACAATCCTACACGGAACGTTGGGAGACATGTGGTTTAGTGGCTAAAGAAAGGAATTTGTCGAGTTACGAAACAAACCCACTCGAGTAACTCGGGTGACCCCAAGTCACTCGACCCGAGTGGGTCGGATACTTGACCCGAGTGGGTCGGGTATCCATGTGACACTCGTCGACCGACCTAGCTGAGTTGGAATAGAACACTACTTGGTTGATTATCGGGATAGAATCTCTTGATTCATCGAAAATCACCTTTCATGGTCCGATTAGATCTCTTGGAAGAGTCCTATCCGAACTTCAACATAGCTCCTTTGAGTGTTATACATAGGGGGGATAGTCATGCTTTCGGATTACTCAGATTTTGATAGCAGAATACGTTCATATTGTCGGTATTCCAAACTCAGCTAGCCCTTCTCCTTCACCCAACCCCATCTCTCTCTATTCTGTGTTTATGACTACTTTACAAATTTTACCTCTCTATTATTGTTTATTATTCGTTTGTTCCAAAAGAACCCTACATCATTTTGCGACTCCGCTGGAAATGTGAATTTGTGAACGGTCAGTACTCGGAGCGGTCTGCATATGACACTGAAAGCAGTCATGTCAGAATGTCATTCTCAAAGTGACGAATAGCATATCAGCAGGATCGCACCAACAATCGTGATGACCTATTCTTAGACGCGCTATATGTTAGAATCTGTGAATTTCATTGGCTATTGAAATTCAGATTTCAATAGCTTGATCAATTACAATTGAATTGGCCATTCAATTGCAATTGAAGCCTGAAAACCAACAGCCATGA
>JAOTRH010177624.1:0-12131 GCA_034768845.1 Heliamphora exappendiculata | reverse complement strand
TGGGATGACAGCATATATAGCCCTCCATCATGGAGGGGGTTACAGAAAAATCAATAGCCACTCATGGCTATTGATTTCAGGATTCAATTGCCAATTAAATGGCCAATTCAATTACAATTGAATTCTGCTATTAAATTTTGGAATTCAATGGCCAATGAATTCACAGATTCTAACAAATGTTGAGAGTAGCTAACTTTATTATAAGGGAGGAAGCATGATGGAATGATGAATTGTTACACCAAATCTTTTAGCCAATGGACTATGAAATAATAAAGACCAACCCCATCAGCCCTATACACTGTTCAAATAGGCCAGTTTGGAACTTCACAAAACATGAGAGGTACATGGTGAGATCGGGTTATTTTGTAGATTTGAAAGAGAAAGGGATTGAAGAACGCCGTTCAGACACTAGCTCAATCCAGGGGTTTTGGAAGAAGATACGGTGAACAAATGTACCAAATAAAATAAAAAAATTTCATGTGGAGAACGTGCCAAAATATCCTACTAATGAACTTAAACTTGTGGCAAAGAAGAATCAAGAACAACCCGGGCTGCCTTTGCTGTGGGAAGAGCATTGAGTCAGTTATTCACTACATTCATGACTACCCTTATACAGCTTCCATTTGGGAATTGGTATGGGGGACGATGATGGGGAATTAGGGCGATGTAATATAATCGATCATTAAGGTATTGAATAAGTTGAACAAGATTGATCATAGCCTATTCTTAGTTATAGCATGGAGTATATGGAAAAACAGAAACATAGAGGAGGAGCAGGAGAGAAGTAGAAGCAAATCAGTAGAAGCAAATCAAGGGAGGTGATTCGGCATGCATCAACTTATCTATAAGAGATCCAAAAAGCAATGGCCCAAGGCCGAGCAAAGGAAGGACAACATGTTGACACTAAGTGGAAACATCCCAGATCTAGAGTTTTCAAGGCAAACATCCCAGATTGGAGTGGGAGTAGTCATTATCAAAGACGACATAGGTAACATCATCGCTTCGTGTACTCATCAAATAAAATGGACTGTTAGCAACGATTATGCCGAATGCATTGTTGCGGTTAGAGTAATGGAATTTGCAATGGATGTAGGTATTCGGATTATTCACCTGAGTAGTGATCTCGACTATTCAAAACATAGAAAAAGACCTCTCAATTATCGGCGGTGTGTTAGAAACCGCAAGAAGCCTTTTTAAAAGGTTTTCAAAGTTTTGAATGTGCATACACAATAAGACGAAGGTAATTCTTCCGCTCACGCTTTGTCTCGCCTAACTTTTATCTTTAGAGGGTTTTTATGTGTGAAAGGAGGAAACTCGACCATCTATAACATTGTTGGTGATGGTTGAAAAAGGCAGGCTGGAGCTCTACTCCATTCTCTGGATCCTTTTGTTTTATGTTTTCTTATGTAGTTTTGCCTTGTCCTATGCTTTAATAATAATTTTCTTTTTAAAAAATTATTATATTTTTTACCATAAAATTTATCGTCACGATATTAGATGAGGTGCCATATAAAATTATCACACAGTACAGTACTATGAGAGCACCAAATAACTACTAAAAAATTATTGAGTACTCTCATAATGCCATGTGACATCGCTTATATGGTACTATCGATAAATAAAAAACATTAATACATATTAAGTGAATGATAATTTGTGTCATATGTACCCAATAAAAGTGAGCCACCATATCTTATCCATAATATTTTTTATTACATAATGGGAGGATACTCTAAAACTACCAAATAACTACTCCCCGTTGATCTATTTGTTGTTTTACAATTTTTTCCAAAGCCCAATACTTTGAAGAATATTTAGGTATCTCCATGCATGCATGATCATACACAGCCAAAATAAACTCGTTTTAGTTTGTAGAAATGCTCTGAATACTGAATAGTTTATTGAGTTTTTTTTATTGGTACACTAATATACGGTACTAATAAAATATTGAGCACTATTTTGCAATTATTGTTATAAAATATTATATATTTTGTTTTAAAATATTCTTCAATAATAAATAATTTTTAGTATAATATAAATATTTATTTAACATAATATTTTAATTAGTTAATCTAAATTAATCTTATTTTCATTATTTATATGAGATGGCTAGCTTAAAAGAGAAATAAATTTGATATTAAATATTAATATAATAAATTAACATTGACGAGTTTAGAACTCTTTCTTATCTATATTTAAAATTTGAGTTAGGGCATAAAAGTAAAAACAAAAGAAGAAATACAAAAATAAATAAATAAATATATTTTTTAAAAATAACTATGGACCAGGTGGTATTGTCTAGTGCAGATCGGTATAAGTTAGTATTGTTCGGTGTTGCCGATTAGTAACAATACAAAATTAAATAATTAATAAACAGATTTGCTCCACAATAGACCGGCCAACTAGTATCGTACAACATTTATGATTATGGTTTGTGGTTAAAGAGTAACTAGCATTGAAGTACACATCAATGTGCTATCAATGTGCTATCGTATTTAATACTATATATCAATTTTTGTAAAATAGTGTTTCTACAAATTATTTAAATTCTTAAATCATGAGAATGAATATTTTTACAAGTTTAGCTCACTAAATGATACATAAAAATATAGAATTAATTTTATGTGAATTTTTAACTTGTTGGGAATCAATTCTTACTCTATTTAATTATGATGTATAAAGTATGTCAGATATTGTTAAATTCTTAACTAAAATTATTTTTTGAGATATTCATATCTATTAACTATCGGGGTAGTTAGAAACTAGAATGAATAAAAATAAACAAATATGACGGTCAATTTAATTTAATTTTTTTGACTATCCTATTTAAATAAGTTTTTTTTTATAAAAATGATCAATTAATTTTTGGTTTCTATCTTAAAAAGGCAAAATGAATGAATAAGGTCATGAATGTAAATATAGTTATATTAATGATGAGAAAATCAATAAAAATAAATAAATGTTATTTTGACTTTCAATTATTTTATATTTTTGCTTCACTTTCTAATTTAAGGAGATGAAAATATAATAAATAAATGCATTTAATGAATGTTATCATATTAATTATGTCAATTAAAGAATTTGATAAATATAAACATATTTATTAAAAAGTCACGAGCTCAAAAGGCTCATAACGTGTTGCTATAAAATTGCTGTGATGTGGAGAAGAAGCCCGATCCAATCAAAAAAATGGGCGTGAAGAATTGGGCCGAATACAGATCATGGGCTGGGCCTTGAGTAATGATGTATTGGTCTATTAAAGTGGAGTGTGAATCTTAAGTGGCCTATTAATAAAGTGTGAGCTCTATTAGAAAAAGCACTTTTTGTCTCGGGGTTTAGGAAAAACCGGTAATCAATTGTTAAAAATTTAGAAAAAAATCTAGAAAAATAAAATTCGAACTGAACATAAAATTAAAAAATAAAAAATGTTTTATTCATATGTATGTGGAACCTACATGAGCTTCATATCGTGCAAATGATTAAACTTATTTTTCAAGATCGGTTATAATTATGAACTCTGTGTATAAGAATTGAAGATTTTTAAGGGTAAATTCTTTGTAACAACCTAAGTGGATCATTAACCTAATAAATTGAATAAAGACCTTAGTAATGCGATCCAAAATACTTAAATCAAGTTATCAATAATAATTCACAAATTTCTTTATATACCATATTTAATTTCGAACTCTCATCGATGTGGGATGAAATATTACACTAGATGGTTGCCTAGTTTTAATTTTGGTGTTATTGACATTGATGTATTTGTGTCAATTTGGTAGATGCCTAGGTCTAAGAGAGCTACGTAAAAAAATGATGAAGAATAAATAATAAAAATAGGAAAAAACACACTAGAAAAAAAAATAAAATACAAACCACACAAAAATCAAAAAAAGATGAAATCAAATAGGAAAGGGTGATCGAAAAGGAAAACAAGGAAGAGATTGAGAGAGAAAGATATGAGAAGGTAATTACTGTCATCGCTATCACTCTCCAAGTTAAAAAAGTCTACTTTTAAGAGAGTTTCCTCCAAGTCAAGGCCGGCCTAGGGGTAGGTAAGCAAGGCCGCCGCCTAGGGTTTCGATTTTTTGTTAAAATTTATAGCCCTATTTGTATTTAAATTCAATATAAATATATTTGAAGTTTTTTGTTGTTAATAATTTGAGATGGAGCACAAGTAAAAAGTTAATTTTATTTGTATATCTTTGGTCTCAAGTTCAAGTCTTTTTACCATCTTTTTATTCAATTTATTTTAAGTTGCAACAAGTTCAATGCTATCTTAAACCAATGATAATTTTATAATGCAAAATAATATGAATAGAATATAAAAAATAAAATTTATGATCATAATATACTTAAGTCATAACTTTTTAATAGTCAAATATTAATTTTATTTTTACCAATTGTAATCAAATACAAAATATTGACTAAAAAATTATTTTATTGTTAAAAAGCTAATAACATATAAGTTAAAAGTTTGATGTATAAATGGTACTTTAGACTTTAGACCTTATATCGTAAACTCACTTTGAACCTCAAATTCTTAAAGGCCGGCCCTACTCCGAGTTAACCTTATTATTTAGTTTAATAGATATCGAATCAATAATTTTAGCGCGTTTTTTTCCCTACAATTTTATCAAACTTAAAGGGAATCTCAAGAACATGTTAGTGGTTAGAGATAAATAATAAATTTATAAAATCATATAAGCATCACACATAAAATATTACATTATGTATTATTTAATTGTATTCACCAAATATAATCATTATAGCATTATCGCACCAAAAAAAGAAAAAAAAAAAAACCTCTACTTTTCTCTCTAAGCTGATGACTTGTCTTGAAGGGTACTCTATCTTTTGAAAAAATATTACACGCTGCATGGGATAGGGTCAATTGATACCTCAAACTTTTTGACAACAATATGATCAGGTTACCCATTATCGTCAAATAACCACTCCTATCCAGGGGTGTCTATATGGGTTGGGTTGATTGGGTTGGGTTGGCCCTAACCCATCACTGGACAACATATACACGATTTTAAAATTTGTCACATGCAATCGATTAATAGGTTTGACAATTTTGGGGTCATGAATTTGACGGATTCATAGGTGGGTGCGGTTTGATTTGACGATTTAAACTTGACTATTTTGAATTTCTATTGTTGAATTAGTTCTATTTTTAAGCCCGGCTCGAGTCCGAGCCCAAAGATAGATTTTTCGAACCTGATTCTACCCCCTCTAAGCTCATGGGCCGGCTCGGCCCCAGGCGAAAGGCCCGGCCCGACGACCCACCCAGAAGCCCGTCCCTTGGCCCAGCATTTGAACTCCAATGGCTAGTTTGGCCCAGTCCAGCCCAAGGCTCAATGGCTAATTTTGAAACACCAACGACTCAAATAAATTTAAAATTCAAATGGACGGCTGAGATCAAAAAGCCGTTAAGCCTGACCTGGCCCGGCTAACGGCTAGTTCTGAATTAATTTTTTTTTAAAGATTTTTGTTTTTATAAATAGAGTCATTTTTATTTGAAAAACTTCATTCCAATTTTCAAATACTCACTCAGCTCTCTACTTTCTCACTCTCTTAATCTCTTCTCTTGTAATTTGATTGCTCGGTGATATTCGGTGGTTCAATTATTTGGTAATATTCGAAAAAAATAACAATTATTGGCGAATCAAAGATTGAAAATCAAAAATCAAGATTAAGATCAAAAGTTTTAATTGGTCAAGATCAAGATTAAATATCGGAGTTTTTCTTTAATGCGGCTTGATTTATTTTTTATAATTTTTTTCAGTATTAAATTTATTTCAAAATTTTTGTAATTGTAATTTATTTCTTAAAAAGTGTAGTAGTTATTATTATAGTTTTTTTGTTACTTCATTAACATTTTAAATTTATTTCATTTTTATAAATTATAATATTTTATTCTATTAAGTTTATTTATGAATCCAAATATATTTTTCATTAACAAAGAATAAGTTATTTTTACATTTCACCAAGTGATTCTAATTTCACTTCCCTTATTTTTCCTAATCTACTCACTGGTTCATCATCATCTGTTGTTGCATCTGCATCTGTTGCTAGTGCTACTTTTAGTAAAAATGCGTCAAATATTTAAAAAAAATTTAAAAAAAAATCAAAAATAATAATGATGGCACCGTAACTGTTAAAGCCAAATGTAAAATTTGTAATAAATTTTTTTCGGGTAACATGTCAAGTGACACCAGCCACTTAATTAAACATTTAAAAAGTTACCTAAAAAATGCACCTATTAATTTGAACACATAAATACAAATAAGTAGCAGTCCAACGGAAAGTATTTCAAATTTTTTCTATAATCTTAAACATGCACAAAATTATATTGTTGATTGTATAATAGAAACGTAGGGGTGTAAAAACGGCACAGGGTCCGTTACTGTGCAGGCCCCAGCCCAGTGCCCATTACTGTTCAAGGCCTGAGCCTAGCTCGGCCTGTACTGTGCATTTTTCGGGCCTGGATCGCCCCCCGCCCCTCCCAAGCCCGTGGGCCGGGTCAGGTCGGGCCAAGTCCTGCCCGCTCACAAGCCCGAGCACGGGCCAGCCGTTGGGCCCAGCCTGGCCCGGCCCGACCCCACCAACGGTCAATTTTTGAATCAACGGCCCGGATCAATTTTGATTCGAAATCAATGACCCAAATTTTTTTATCGTTGGGCCCAGCCCGGCCCGACTCACGCTATGCCCAGCTCGACCAATGGTTGGTTTGATTTTTTTTAAAAAAAATTTACAAAATTTTCCTATAAATAGGTCACCATATTTGTCATATTTTTCATCCAAACAATTCTATACTCTCTCTACTCTCTTCTCTCTAATTACTCGGTAATATTCGGATTCAGTGCAATTGTTGGCATATCAAGGAGTGAAGATCAAGATCAAAACACAAATCGATTGAAATCAAAATTAAAGATTGCAGTTCCTTAATTTGATTTGCTTTATTTTCTGCAACTTAATTTATTTTGTCAAATATTTAATTAAATTTTGAATACAATTTTTTAAATTCTAATTAATTTTTTTAAAAATTAAATTTTATTTTATTTTTAAAATTTAATTGTAAGTTACTTGTTTGTATTCTCTATTATCTAATTTATCAATTTCATTTTAAAATATTATAATTTTTTTTATCGATTGATCCAAATATATTTATCATTGATGAAGAAAAAAATATTTTCACATTTTTACCTAGTGGTTCTAATCCCACTATCCCCCATCTTATTCCTAATTCACCAACTACTTCATCAACATATATTGCTGCACCTGCATCTGTAAGTTCATTTTGCAAAAAAGTTACAAATGTGTGAAAAAAAATTTAAAATTTTTTTGAAAAAAATAATGATGGCACCGTTAATGTTAAAGTAAAATGTAAATTTTATAATAAACTACTTTTAGATCACATATTGAGTGGCACTAGTCACTTACGTAGACATTGTAATAGTTACCTTAAAAATACACATCTTAATCTTATTTCACAAATGTAGATAGGTAAATGTGTAGCTGGTAATATTATTAATTTTTTTTATAAACTTACTCGCGCACAAAATACTGTTGTTGATTATATAATGAAATAAAAATAACTATTTTCAATGAGTGAACAACTAACATTTGAAGAAATGATACAAATCGGATTTGATCTGCAATTTTAATATTTTTCTAAAAGTATTACAAGAAATAAAATTTTAAGTAGATTTGATGAAACTAAAACCGAGTTGATGAATTTATTTACAAATTGAAAAGAAAAAATTAATTTAATTTATTATTTATGGACTGCTAGAAATGCTCAAGAATATTAATGTATTACAACACATTTTATAGATAATAATTGAAATGTATATAAAAGAAGTTTTTCATTTAGAATCATAAAATTTCTCTATATCGGTCATTCTTTAAGTATAGTTATAAGGTAAGAACTAATTTCGTAATGTATTGTATCAAAAATATTTTCTATTACTTTAGATAATACTTCTTATAATAGTGAATGTGTTAATTATTTAAAAAGTAATTTACAGCTTCCATTATCTGGTTCTTTATTTTATATTCGTTGTTTTGGACATATTTTAAATTTAATCGTTAAAGAATGACTTAAATATTACAATGAATCTCTTGAACGAGTTAGGTTAGCAATAAAATGTATAAATATTAGTGCTAGAAGAGTTGATAGGTATAAAAAAATATGTCAACAAAAAAATATAAAATGTAAAAAATTACAACATAATATAGAAATTAGATAGAACTCAACATATAATATGTTACAACTAGTAATAAAATGAATATGAAAATTAATTTTATTCCACCAATGCCTAGTGATTGGGATAATTTAAATGTACATAAAAAAATTTATGAAGTTTTTTATCAAGTAACAAAATTATTTTCTTATACTTATACTCCTACTACTCCATTAGTTTTACTGCAATTAAAATAAATTATCACAATATTTAATACATTTTTAATCAATCCAAATTATTATCAGATGATATTTAGTATGAAAAATAAATTTGATAAATATTATAATGAAATAATACATGTTTTTGAAATAACTTCCATATTAGATCATATGAATAAAAATATTGGTTTACCATATTTTTTTAGAAAATATCTATGGTAATGCAAACCAACTTGAACCAATAAATAAAATGCTTAAATATTTATATGATGAATATAAAACTCATATAATGCCTCAACTAACACAACTCGCGGTTAGAATTTCATCTCGAAGTCGTAACGATGGTTGGTCTATAATAAAAAATAGATGACTTTCTGAGATTCATGCGAATTCTATCACAGAATTTTAACATTATTTTAATACTGTAAAAAATTTAAATAAAGATAATTTTGATATTTTTGATTATTAAAAATAACACGAGGTGTCGTGACCAGTATTGGCCGCGATAACTTGCAATATACTTACAGCTCTTGTATTTTCAGTTGCTTCGGAGTCAGCTTTTATGTAGGTGAATGGGTGCTGAATGATTATAAATTCAGACTCACTCTGAAAATGGTCCAAGTATCAATGATTACACGGAACACAATTTACGCAGCGAAGAGGTATCAAGAAATAGAGAAAAAGAAAAGACTCGAAGCAGATTTAGAATTTATCACTTTTGGAACGCTTGAAGAATTATCAGGTTCAGACTAATTTTTAAAATTATTTGTTGTATATGTAAACGTTATTTCTTTATATTTGTAATTTTACATTTCATTTGTCATATATTTTAAGTAGAGAATAATGCAAATAATTGTTAGGCTTGTATGTGCTAATCTAGTTGGGATGTACTAGATCTATAGTGATGCAACTTTTCTATTTTTTAAACATGTACAATGCACTTATAATGTGTAAAATTTTTCATATTTTATTTTTAATTGATAAAGTTTATATCGCATTTTATTATTTCAATTATTCAAGTTTATTGTATTTAATTGTTCAACTTATAGTTATAATAAATTAATAAATTAATAATAATATAAACTATAAACTTATCAATTAACAATAAATTTATAATAAACAAATACACAAATAAATTATAAACTAATAAATTTACTATAAACGAATAAATTTAGAGTTTCTAGTTTAATAATTAATAAAATAATAAAGTTATATTTATATAATATAATCAACTAGAAATTAGTTTATAGTTTAACTTAAAATTTAGAAACTTTTTATTATAAGTTTAATAAATTAGTTTATAATATATAAACTTATAAATTATTAATTACAAACTTATATAATATAAAATAAATTAAGTTTATAATTTTTAATTTAACTTAATATATTAAACTACTATTGTATTATAAATTTAAATACAAATTAAATTTAAAAAAATCAAAAAAATCATAGGCTCGGTAAAAGCCCGCATAGAGGCTCGGGCCCGAGGCTCGGGCCCAGAGTCTAAGCGCGCCCTTTACCTCTAGGGTCTGAGCTGACCCCTAGATAAAAAAGCTCGGCCTGGCTCGGTCTGAAAATTTCGCGGAAGCCTGTCGGGCGCATGCTGGGCTTAACCCGCTCGGTCCACGATCGGACCAGGCTGGACCCAAATTACACACATAGAGAAAAGAAACATTTATTATCTATGAATGAAGAACCGAAATTTGAATATATGGTACAATGGACATTTTTGCCTCAATTTTAACATTTTTCTAAAAATACTATTAGAAACAGAATTTTGCAAAAATTTGAAAAAAGCAAAATCGAGTTGTCAGATTTATTTACAAATTTAAAAAGTAAATTTGTTTAACTTTTGATTTATGAATTACTAGAAATAATACAGAATGCCAATGTATTACTTCATATTTTATCGATAATGATTAAAATTTATGTAAACGTATTTTTTCATTTAGACATGTTGATTTTTCTTACACCGGTCATAATTTAGGTATAACTATTAGACAAGAATTATGTTCGTGAAATATTAGTTAAAAAATATTTTCTATTACTTTATATAATACTTTTTATAATAATGAATGCGTTAACTATCTAAAACGTCATTTGAAAATTTCATTTTTTAGTTCTTTATTTCATGTTCGTTGTTCTGCACATATTTTAAATTTAATTATTAAAGTAGAGTTTCAATATTATAATGATTATCTTATTAGAGTTAGACTAGCTGTAAAATATATAAATAGTAGTATCAAAAAGTTGATCTTTATAGAAAAATATGTAATAAAATAATATAAAATTTTAAAAATTACAACCTAATGTAAAAATTAGATGAAATTCCTCACATAATATGTTACAAATAACAATTAAAAAATAATAATTGATTGATTTTTAAAAATTAATCAAGTAACTAATTTTATTTCATCAACTTCGGATAATTGATAAAATGTTAATTAATACAAAAGAATTTATAAAATTTTTGATGAATCAGCAAAATTATTTATATTTATACTTCTACTACTTCATTTATTTTATAATAATTAAAAGAAATAATGTAAATATTTATTAAATATTTATCTGATGAAATATATTTTCATATTATATTAGTTTTGAAAGATAAATTTAATAAATATTATTAAAAATGATACGTATTTTTAAAATAGCTTTAATATTAGATCTTAGGAGTAAAAATATTGATTTGTCGAATTTTTTAGAAATAATTTATAATAATACAGATTACCAAGAACCAATAAATGGAACACTTAAAAATTTATATAATAAATATAAAATTAATATAATACCGCAATCAACACAAATGTTCACAAAGATTTTATCACGAAGTTGTATGGATGATTGGTCATTAATTAAAATGAGAAAACTTTCAGAGGTTCATGAGAGTTTTATAACTGAACTCTGACGATATTTTGACGAAGTAGAAAGTATAGATGAAGAAAATTTTAATATTTCATAGTATTGAAAAAAATATGAGGTATTGTGGCCAGTCTGATTCGCGATAACTCGTGATATTTTTGCAATTCATGTCTTTACGGTTGATTTCGAGACAGTTTTTAGTACAGGTAGATGGGTTCTCAACGAGTATAGATCGAGGCTGACGCCGAATATGATACAAGTTTTGATGATCTCACGCGACACCATCTACGCATTAAAGAAAATATAAGAAATAGACGAAAAAGATCGATTGCAAGCTGACTTGGAGGATATAACATCTGGATCGGTTGAAGAATTATTTGGCTTATACTAAGTTTTTATATTTTGGATCTGTAATTTTAATGTCTTTATATTTGTAATTTACTAATTTAACATTTTATTTGTAATTTTATATTTTAATTGTAATTTTAAGTAAAGAATAATGCAAATGATTGTTAAACTTGTATGTGTCAACCTAGTTAGAATGTACTTGACTTGTAGTGATGCAATTTCTTTATTTTTTAAGTGTAGAATACACTTATAAATTAAAGTGTAAAATATAATTTTTATGTAATTGTTCAAATTTGATTTTTGATTAATAAAATTTATATTACATTTAATTACTTCATGTGTTCAAGTTTATTGTATTTAAATTATGAAATTATTTGAAATGTTCAAACTTATTGCAAAAATTAATAAAATTATAATAAATTAAGTACTAACTAACTTATAATAATATAAACTATAAACTTATAAAGTAATAATAAATTTATAATAAACTAATAAACTTATAATAATTAATAAT
>JAOTRH010177613.1:9566-43528 GCA_034768845.1 Heliamphora exappendiculata | reverse complement strand
AGCAGGCGTCCGTAGTCCAAGTGCTCGTTCGGAGCGCCAGCCACGCCGTCGCGCATGTGACACGTCGCGCATGTCACGGCGAAGGCGTGCGAGCCGTCGTCGTGATCGACGCGCACGACGTACGAGAGGCCGTACTCCTTCGCTTTCGCCGCGGACACGCGCGCGAGCGCGGGCACGAGCTGCACGGGATACCGAAAGAATGCGTCCTTCCCGAGCGAAGGCGAGTCGAGATCGAGGGCGCGCGACGTCGAGACCGCGCCGAAGTCGTACGGCGCCACGCGCGGATTCCACTCCGGCAGCCTCTCCCAGTCACGTCCGTAGTGCGCGAGCCGCAGGCGTGCGTACTCGTTGTCCCGGTTCACGAGCGATCGCTCGAGCACGGCGCGACGGTGCGAGACGCTCGGCGATTGCGCCGGCGCCGTGCACGCGACGACGAGGAGACCCACCCATGGAGCGCGGAATCGCAACGAATCGATTGTACACTCGCCGCATGAGAGGTCTGCGTCTCGTCGCGGTGTCTGCTTTCGTCGTCGCTCTCGCCGTCGCGTGCGGAGGCGCCGGTGCGGATGGAATGGGCGCCGCGCACCCGCAGAGCACGGCCGAGATCTGCCCGGTCACCGTCGCGCCGAGCGTCGCTTCGTGCCCCGCACGGACGATCCCGCCGGGCGACGGGCCGCCGTCCGATCGATGCAAATCGGATGCAGACTGCAAGGGTCAGTACGGGACCGACGCGCGATGCATCAAGAACCCGACGTTCGGTGAATACGCGCCGCGCCCGCCGGGCAACCTGCTCGCCGCGCCGCCACCTCCTCCGACACCTTCGATCTGCGTCGCCGACGCGTGTCACACGGATGCCGACTGCGGACCGCACCTCAAATGCGTGTGCGGGGCGGGCCGCGGCTCCGATCGGAACCGCTGTGTCGCGACCGACGCGTGCCGCTCCGACCGCGACTGCGGCGCCGATCACGTGTGCAACTGCGGCGCGAGCGGGAATGCCAACTACTGCGTATTGGGCAATTGCCATGCGGATGCGGACTGCGAAGGCGGTCTGAAATGCGAGAACGCGCGATGCCACACGAAGAACGACAAGTGTCGCGCCTATGCAGATTGCAAGCCCGGGCAGATGTGCAGCTGGGACGACGGCTATCGTGCATGGGCGTGCCGTGACGTGCCCCCGGTGCCGCCGGGCTGATTCGACGAGGACTTTCGGGTAGCCTCACGAAGTGGCGTATCGCGACGAGCTCGAGGCGGCGCAGCATCGGATCGCCGAGCTCGAAAATCATGTCCAGGAGCTGAAGGGCGAGGCGCCTCCACCGCCCATTCCGCCCGAGAAGCCGAACGGTCGAGGCTGCTTGGTCCTCGGGCTGCCCGGCGTCGTGCTGGTGATCGTCGCCGCCATCATCGTCGGGTCTCCGCTCTGCATGCGCGCGTGCGGGGCGATGACGGATTCGACCGAGCCGGCGATGACGGCGCTCCGTGCATGTGGTCGTGCGCGCACGCTGCTCGGCGACGACGTGGGGTGGGGGACCGTGGGCTGCTCGAACTGCGAGAGCGAGAGCGGCGGCGACCCGCTGAACGGCGGCTGTCACTCGTCGTCCACGTGGTCGATGCCGGTCAGCGGCAGTCGTGGGCACGGAACCTATTCGTGGAGCTTCGACGCGCCGCCGGGATCCAAAGCGGCGTTCAGCGGCGGGCACGTGACGCTCTCCACGGGTGAATCCATCACCATCGAGGCCAAGAGCTGCCAATGATGACCCTCTACGCATTCGAAGACATTTTCGAGGACGGCCGCGGCGAGACGAAAGATCTCCGTGTGCAATGGGCGCTCGAAGAGACGGGGCTGCCGTATCGCGTCCTAGGCATCGATCAGACGAAGGGCGAGCTCGATTCCGCTGCATTTCGTCGGATGAATCCATTTCGGCAAATCCCCGTGATCGACGACGACGGCTTCGTCGTCACAGAGTCTGCCGCGCAGGTGCTCTACATCGCAGAAAAGGCCGGAAAGCTGATTCCGCCCGACATGCAGGGGCGAACGCGCGTGACGCAGTGGTGCTTCGCGGCCGCCGCGACCGTGGAGCCCACGCTCATGTGTCTCGATCTCATCGACATCTTCGGTGACGGCAAACAGGCGGAGCTGCGCGCGAAGGTGAAAGAGCTCGCCGAGCGTTGGCTCGGAGGCGTCGAGGAGCGTCTCTCCGGTCGGGAGTGGATTGCCAACGATTCTTTCTCCGCGGCGGACATCGTGACGACCGGCGTCCTCCGCACGATCCGCAAGACCGATCTGCTCGATTCATTTCCCAACACGAAATCCCACTACGAGCGCTGCATCGCCCGTCCCGCCTGGGAGCGCACGCTCGAGGCGGCGGCGAAGCGACTCGGCATGGACGTCGACGACATTCGTTAGACGCCTTGACATATTGCTCAGCGGATATATATCCAGTGGGCAATGGATTCGACGGAACGACTGAGTCTGGCGTTCGCCGCGCTCGCCGATCCCACGCGTCGTGCGATCTTGAATCGTCTCGCGCGCGGAGAGGCGACCGTCTCGGAGCTTGCCGAGCCGTTCGATCTGCAACAGCCGACGATCTCGAAGCACCTCAAAGTGCTGGAAGAGGCGGGGCTCGTCACGCAATCGCGCGACGGCCGCGATCGGCCTCGCAAGCTCGCACACGGCGCGTTGAAAGAGGTCGACGGGTGGCTCGGTCCGTTCCGCAGGCAGTGGGAGGCGCGGCTCGACAACCTCGACGCGTATCTAGGGAAACGAAAGTGAAGGAGCCCATCATGATCACGTCCAGCGAAACTCGGTCTCGTCTCGATCCGTCCGCGTTCACGATCACGTTCGAGCGATCGATCGCGGCGTCACCAGAGCACGTCTTCGACGCGTGGACGCAGCCGGAGCACGTCACGCAGTGGTGGGATCCCACGGGAACGCCGCTCGTCGAATGCACGATCGACCTCCGCCCCGGCGGCGCATTTCGTTTCGTGAACGAGGCGCACGGACCGGCGTTCGAGGGCGCATATCGCGTCGTCGAGCGCCCTTCGAAGCTGGTGTTCGACGCGCTCGGTTCGGTCGGGACGGTGCTGCTCGAGCGACGCGGGGCGAAGACGCACCTCACGGTGACGATCCGCTGCACATCGGCGGAGCACCTCGAACAGTTCGTGAAGATCGGCGTCGACAAGGGAACGAACCAGACGCTCGACAACCTCGTCACGCACCTCGAGAAGGCGAACTAGCTACGGCGTGCGCAGGATGACGTGGAAGCCGAAGTCGGTTTCGACGACGTGGCTCACTTCGCCCGGGGAGAGCTCGAATGCAGCGTCGGCGAAGGGCGCGGCGACGTCGGCGCGCGTGACCGAGCCGACCGAGCCTTCACGTGTCGCGGCGCCTGGTTCTTCGCTGTATTCCTTCACGACGTCGGCGAACGAGGCGCCGCCTTCGAGCTTCGATCGCGCCTCGAGCGCGCGGAGGCAGGCTTCTTCGCGCGAGCGCGTGACGGTGTCGGGCGCTCGCTTCGCGCCTTTGTATTTCACGAGAACGTGCTTCGCGGAGAGCGACGCGGGCTCGTTCGGCTTCTTCGCGCGCGGTGCATCGGCAATCGCGAGACATTTCGCGCCGGGGGACTCTGCGCTCGCCGTTGCGGGAGCGGGCGCCGTCGTCGCACCTCCACCGCAGCCGATCATCGCGACGAACATCCAGATCGAGATGACTCTCACACGGCGAGACTACGTCAGTGCAGAGCCGCTACGAAGGCGCGAATCGTCTCGGCAAGGCGGAGCGGCTGGTCGAACGGCAGACCGTGGCCCGCGTTCTCGATTTGCGCGACCTCGAGTCGCGGATTGAGAACGCGGAGCTCGTCGCCCATCTCCATCGTGACGACGGGCGCGTCGCCGATGACGAGGAGCGTGGGGACGTCGAACGAACGGACGAGCGCGCGATAGTCGGGATTCGGCGGCTTCAGGATGTCGAATGCCTCGATATGCGTCCGACGGCGCGCATCGACTTGAGCGTCGATCAGCGCGTCGGAGCGATGCGAGTGACGTTTTCGCATGTCGGCGACGAGCTCTTCTCTCGTCATCGCGAGCATCTTGCGATGTTGGGCGGCGACGTCGCTCTCGTAGACTTCCTGTTGGCGCTCGGGGCTCAAGAACGTCGGATCGACCAACACGAGCCCGCGGAGCCGTACTCCGTCTCGACTGGCCACGAGCGCCGCCGTCATCCCGCCCATCGAATGTCCGACGAGGACGGGGCGGTCGAGCGTGCGGAGGATGTCCTCTGCATCGGATGCCAGGTCCTCGTAGCGATAGGACGAGAGCGAAAGCCGCGAATCGCCGTGTCCGCGCGCATCCGGCGCCGAGACCTCGAAATCGTTCGCGAGCGAGCGCGCGACGGGCGCCCAGGTCGCCCCGCTTCCCATGAGACCGTGGAGAAGGACGATCGGAGGCTTCGTGATCACCAAGTCCACTTACAGCCGACGACGACCTTCTTCAAACTGAGATCTTTCACGCGGCACTTGCCGCCGCCGACGTCGACGCCGTGCGCGAACGTATCGACGATCGCAGGAAGCTCGCGTTTGTCACTCTCGACCCACTTCAGATCCTTGGAGTGCGTCATGTAGTCGTGGTCGTCGAAGCCCGTGTCGAGGACGTCGATCTTCAGGCGACCGCTCTCGAGTTGCGCGAGATCGAAGTTCACCTTCGAGAGGTCGATCGTCTGGACCCTCGGCTTCGCACCGTCGGCTGGCACCTCGGCGGGCGCATCGATGACACCGGATAGCGCCGAGTCCCCCGACGTCGAGACGTCTTCCTCTTCCTCCGTCGGCTGCGAGCAGCCAGCGAGAGCGACGAGGCCGAGAGCAGAGACGAGAGCGACCAGGCGGTTCATGCCTCGTTCTCTGCAGACCTCGTACCCACATGAACGCACACATGCTCTATGTGTAATATTGGTTACTTAGGTACTCAGCGCAGACAGTGCGGATGGATCTTTCATCCGCCGACCGGTTCAAAGACCCCCGACGAGACGTGCGAGCGCCGCCTGCCGATTCACGCCGGTCTTCGCGAAGGCGGAGCGGAGATGCGTTCGGATCGATGATCGACTACGTGCAGCACGGAGGGCGCCTCTTTCTCTCCGGTGAGCGACCGGACGCGTTGAACGACGCGCAGAACACGTTCCTGCAAGACAAGGTCGTTCGCCCACTCCTCGTCACACCGAGCTTCACGGTCAACGCAGCGCACATGACGGGAGGTGATGCGGGCACGCCGTACGACCTCACGACGACAGGCGGCGACGAGGCCGACTTCGCGATCTATCCGCAGCGACAGCGGTTGCGGCTGCAACGTGATCGCTGGAACGAGCCGTGCGGCTACGCTCTCGCTCGGCGCTTTCGTGTTCGCGCTCGCAGCGATGCGGAGGTTGCGGCGGCGAGGTTCTACGTAGTCTGGATATCGCGGTACTGGGTCGATCGAGAATCAGACGTCGTTCTTCGCAATTGCGTCCGCCAATCGCGGGAACGCCGGACGAAAGCCCAAATCTTCACGAATCCGCGTCCCATCCATCACCGCGTCGAACGCCTTCGCGCGCTCGGCATTCGCGCCGTTCGGAGGTGGCGAGCCGACGGAAGCGAACAGCTCGGCGAGCGTGGGCGCCTCGTCGTCGGTCAGGTTGTAGATCCGATGCGAAGGCGACTTCTCGAGCAACAGCGCGATCGCCTGCGCGACGTCGACGTGATGTCCGATCGACATGCGTTGCGACGCGGGAAATGTCGCCATCATCGGAACCGCTTCTGCGATGTGCGCATCCCCGTCGCCGTACACGAACGGCAGCCGCAACACGCGCACGTCGAGGCCCTCCTTCGCGAGCAAGAACTTCTCCGCCGCGAGCTTGCTGATCGGATACGCGTCGATCGGCGCGCAATCCGCATCCTCTCGTGACAGCTTCCCGCCCTTCGGCCCGTACACGAGCCCGGTGCTCGTGAAGATGAATCGCTTCACCCCCGCATCGACCGCCGCCTGCGCGAGACGCTGCGTTCCGACGTCGTTCACCTCGTGCGCCTGCTCGTCGGTCGCGCCGCGGAAGAACGCAGCGCAGTGCACGATCGCATCGACCCCGCGCACGGCGGGCGCGAGCGAAGCCGCATCGGTCAAATCCCCGCGCACGAGCTCGACACGCTCTCTCTTCAATCCCGCCGCGCGCTCGACGTCACGAACGAGCGCCCGGACCTCGATCCCGCGTTCCGCGAGCCGCTTCGTGAGCCGACTCCCGACCTTGCCCGTCGCGCCCGTGAGGAGAATCTTCATGCCCCCACCCTAACGACCCGTTTCCGCGCGGAATTGGAAGAATCGGACAAAAGTTCTCCGCGACCGCATCCTTTCGCACCCGCGAAGCGTCTTCGAGGCATGGCGAAGGCAAGTGGCAAAGGCACGAAGGAAAACCCCTGGCAGTTGAAGACGCCGCCCGGCACGTCCGAGTTCGAGGCATGGCGTGACGAAGACGCCGACGCGCTCGTCGTCCAAGTCGGAAAGACGCAGCTTCGCTATCATCTACGCTGCATCGACGATCTCCACGCGATGTTGAAGAAGCACGGCGACTGGATGCTCCTCGGCAGCGCCGACGAGCAGAAGCCCGCCGCGCCCGACACGGTCGAAGCGTGGGGGCGCGCGTCGTCGAACCCCGTCAAGGGGTGGTACGGAATGAAGAAGGGCCTGCGCGGCCGCTTCGCGATGTATGTTCCGCCTGTCCTCGAGGCGCTCGGCCTCGCCGAGGTGGAGCACAATGCAAAGAACAACCGCGCCCGCGCAATCACCAAGTGAAGTTCCGAGCGCTCTCGCCCAAGCGCGCGAACAGTTTCTTGCGATGGTCGACGTCGTGCGTCCGGAGCTCCATCGCTATTGCGCGCGCCTCACGGGCTCGGTCATCGACGGTGAGGACATCGTGCAGGATGCGCTCGCGCGTGCGTTCTACGCGCTCAGCCTGCAATCGGAGATGCCGGCGCTCCGTCCGTGGCTCTTTCGGATTGCCCACAACGCGGCCCTCGATCATTTGAA
Source organism: Heliamphora exappendiculata (assembly GCA_034768845.1). Lineage (NCBI taxonomy): Eukaryota > Viridiplantae > Streptophyta > Magnoliopsida > Ericales > Sarraceniaceae > Heliamphora > Heliamphora exappendiculata. The sequence goes on along the minus strand of JAOTRH010177613.1, from coordinate 36,487 downwards.
AAGCCACGGTCGAAAGCTGACCGACGTTCGCGACGATCTCGACGAGGTGCTCGACGTCGACGAGAAGCCCGACCCGATGGCGGTGCGTGCCGCGCTCGGAAGCTTCGTGTCACTCCCGGTCACGCAACGGAGCGCCGTCATCCTGAAAGATGTTCTCGGTCATTCGCTCGAAGAAACGGCCGACACGATGGAGACGACGGTCATGGCCGTGAAAGCGGCGCTCGTGCGTGGGCGCACGAAGCTCCGCGAGCTCGCGAACGATGAGGACGCCGCGACCGACGCCGCGACCAAAGCGCTGCTGGAACGCTACGCGACGCTCTTCAACGCACGGGACTGGGACGGCGTGCGCTCGCTCGTCGCGGACGACTGCAAGCTCGATCTCGTGTCGAAGTCGCAGCGTCGTGGCAAAGCGGTCGGCATGTACTTCGGTCGCTACGAGAAAGAGAACGTCACGCTCCGTCCGGTGCGCGTAGACGGTCGTCTCATGCTCGCCGCGCATGTGGACGGCGCAGAAAAGGCTGCGTACTTCGTCCTCCTCGAGGGCGAGAACGGCCGCGTCGTCGACATTCGCGACTTCCGCTACGTGTCCTACATCGCGGAAGAGGCGGACATCGAATCAGCGCGCTGATGCGCCGAGGAACTCGAACGCGGCGCCGAACGTATTCTCTCCGTCGCCGATCCATCCGTGTGAGCAGCCCGGCATCTGCACGTACGTCGAGGGAATGCCTCTTCGGGCGATCGCCCGCGATGCCTCCTTCATGCGCAGAGGCACGTCGCGGTCGCACGACATCGTCACGACGCCGCGTGTCGTCAGGAAGTGCGAAGGAGAAGGATCGGTCGGCGCGCCAATGAGAACGACGCGCGTGTAGCGCCCTGGCCATCGCTGCACGAGCTGCTCGGCGATCGACGCGCCCTGCGAATATCCGACGATGGTGAGCCCTTCGTCGGGGATCTTGGCATTCGCCGCGGCGAACGCGGCCTCGATGCGCGCGTGCTGCTTGCCCGCATCCCACGAAAACGAATGCGCGCCGGGCCCGCACGGTTGATCTCCTTCGATCGCGAGCACGCCACCTTGCCTCCGCGCTGCTTCGGGAAAATAGTGGAGATAGGCAAACGCGTTCGAGCAGATGCCGGGCAAGAAGACCGTGTGGAGCGAGTCCTCTCCGAAGCCGCGCACGATCGAAGCGGGCGCGTCGTCGGTCACCGCGATGCGAATGGGCTTCGCAGGGGGCGGGGGAGGCAGCGGATCGACGGCGACGAGCGCCGGCTCCACGGGCGGGGTCGACGTGGCGGGCGGTGCCGCGGGACCACTACAAGCGAAGAGCATCAGACAGACGAACGCGGACCGCATGGTTCCTCTCCTCGTCGTCGTTCCGTTCGGAACTGTGACAACCGCTTCGGTTGCGGGCGCTGCAACGCTGCGAACGCGCAGTTCACGGCCAAAAGCGATCCAGAAGGGGGTAGCGCTGGGACAGATCATCCCTCGGCTGGAGACCCCAATTTCGTGTGGGCGACTCCTACACGCGCCGACGATTCGCGAGATGCTTCACCCATCGCCCTGTCACGGAAAAGTCAGGGGTTCGCGCTGGAAAATGGCGACCCTGGTCCATCCACGGGTGATCTCGTGGGCTTGGCGGCATCACGGTTGCACCACGTCCGTACAACCGGCGCGCTTGCTCGCAGTGCCGGTCAGAGGGCCAGCAACTGATGACACTCCATCGCTCGATCGCGTTCGCCACCTTCCTCTTCGCCGCCTCTGCCACGGCTGTCGGAGTTCCGCATCCGACCGAGGCGACCGCCGATGACCGTCTCTCGGCGAGCCAGATCGTGTCGAAGCTGCTCGAGGCCGATCCGTGGGGTCTCGGCGGCGCCGAGGTCAATGCGCGCGCGATCGTCACTGACGCGAGCGGCAAGAAGCGCGAGCTCGCGTTCAACGGCAAGTCGCGTCGCACGACGTCGCCGCTCGCGAAGAGCACGATCGCATTCACGGCTCCGGCCGACATCGCGGGCATGAAATTTCTCCAGGTGCAGAACACGGAAGGCGACGACGAGCGCTTCCTGTTCACGCCGGAATTGAAGCGTTCGCGCCGTATCGCGAGTGCGAACCGCAACGAAGCGTTCATGGGCACCGACTTCACCTACGGCGACATGGACCGCCGCGACATCCGCTTCGGCACGCCGAAGCTCGATGGCGACGAGAAGATCGGCAAGTTCGACTGTTACCACCTCGAGGTCACGCCGAAGAAGGACGAGTCGAATTACGGCAAGATCGAGCTCTGGGTTCGCAAAGACAACTTCGTCCCCCTGAAGTCCGTCATGTACGACAAATCGAACACGGTCGTGAAGACGCACGTTGCAAAGGAAATCCAGCGCCACGGCGGCAAGTGGTTCATGACGCGCTCGACGATGACCGACGCGAAGACGAACCGCACGACGGAGCTCCTCCTCGAGAAGGTCGACCCGAAGGACGACATCCCGATGGAAAGCTTCACGGTTCGTACGCTCGAGAAGGGTTGAACTTTCGATGTCGGTCAATTCGAAATACGTCGAAATCGTCCACCTGCGGAAGTCGTATTCCACGGCTTTCGGCAAGACGCCGGTGCTCCACGAGGTCTCGCTCTCGTTCGCACGCGGCTCGTTCACGGCCATCGTCGGTCCGTCGGGCTGCGGAAAGACCACGCTGCTCACGCTGCTCGGCGCGCTCGACCGCGCGGACTTCGGTGCCGTGCGCGTCGACGGTCTCGACCTCACGACCGCGAACGCGAAGCAGCTCACGGAGTACCGCCGCTCGCAGGTGGGCTTCGTGTTCCAGTTCTACAACCTCCTGCCGTCGCTCACGGCCGCGGAGAATGTCGAGTCGGGCATCGAGTTCTTGCCCCTGAACGGGCAGCAGCGCCGCGCGCGCGCGATGGAGTATCTCGACCGCGTCGGGCTCGCCGACAGCGCGGCGAAGTTCCCCGCGCAGCTCTCTGGCGGTCAGCAGCAGCGTGTCGCCGTCGCGCGTGCGCTCGCGCGCGAACCGAAGCTGCTCCTCGCCGACGAGCCCACCGGTAACCTCGATCAAGAAACGGGCGAACGCGTGTTTTCCTGCATGCGCGAGCTCCAGCGCGAAGTGGGCGTGACGTGCGTGATGGTCACGCACGATGCATCGCTCGCGGCGCGCGCCGACGAGATGGTTCACCTCCGCGATGGTCGCGTGCTCGACATGCCGGTCCAGGTCGCCTCCGGGACGATGCTCGCCGGCGGCTGGCGTTGAAGACACTTCTCCGTTTCGGTTGGCGAGAGCTGCGGGCCTCGAAGGGCCGCGCCGCGCTCATCGCGTTGATTCTGTGCGTCCAAGCGGCTGCGCTCGGCGGCGGATTCATCGCGTTCGACAGCTTGATGCACACGCGCGATCACTATTACGCGGCGTTGCGTCTCGCAGACCTCGACGTGCAGTTCGTCGCGGCGTCCGAGGCGGAGATTCCGAAGCTCGACACCCTTCGCAAGATCGAAGGCGTCCACGACGTGAGCATTCGCTTCGTCGCGCCGGGCTACGTCGAGAAGAAGGACGGAACACCGTTTCCCGTCGTCGTCCACTATCTCGATCCCGCCGCGCACCCCACCGTCGACGACATCGAAGTCCAGACTGGCCACTATCTCGTCCCGGGACAGCCCGCAGAGGCGCTGATCGATCGCTCGTATGCCGCAGCGACCGGTCTCTCGGTCGGCGACAGCATCACGGTCAATCCGCACTCGTTCGCGACGACGTTCCACGTCACGGGCACGGCGCTCTCTGCCGAATATCTCGTCCCGACCGCGAATCCCGACATGATGATCTCGAACAAGGGATCACTCGGGATCATCTACGCGTCGCGCGAGCAGCTCGACAAACTGTTCGCCGAGCCGCTCTACAACGACCTCGTCTTCTCGTACGAGCCGAACGCCGACGTCGCGAAGACGACGGATCTCGTCCTCGCCTCGCTGCACGCTCTCGACATCGACCGCGTCGTGCCGAAGACGTCGAATTTCGGATATCGCTACGTCGATTCGAATCTCGGCGGCTCGCGCGTGTTCATGCCGTTCACGGCGCTGCTCCTCGGCTTCATGGCGTCGATCGTCGCGTTCGTGTCCGTGAATCGCCTCGTCGTGAATCGCCGTCGCGAAATCGGCGGGCTCCTCGCGCAAGGATTCTCGGGTCGTCAGTTCATCGTCGGATTCCTGGTGCTCGGCGCCGTGCCCGGCGTGATCGGGGGCGTGCTCGGCGCCGCGGGATCCGTCGCATTCGGCTATCATTTGGCCGAAACCAGCGCCACGATCGCGGGCATGCCACCCGCGCTGATGGTCTACGAGGCGCAGTGGATGGTGCTCGCGGCGGTGTCGTCCGTCGTCGTCGGCTTGCTCTCCGCGTTCTTGCCCGCCTTGTCCGTGCTGCGTCTCCGACCTGCCCACGCGCTGCGTGGCGGTGACGAGATTCGATTCTCCGGATTGCCGAAGATCGTCGAGCGTCTCGTGTCGGGCAGTGTCGGCGCGCGCTACGCGATGCGGAACATCTTCCGCCGACTTCGTCTCTCCGTCGCGGCCGCGCTCCTCGTCGCGCTCGCGATCGCGATGCCGGCGGGGCTCCGCACCGGGCTCAACTCGTGGAGCTCGTGGGTTCGCGACCAAGAAGCGCACACGCGTTGGGACGCGATCACGACGTTCAAGGTGCCGATCGACGCCGACCACATCGCGAAGGTGATGAGCGCGAAGGGGATTGGCGATTACGAAGGCTACTTCCAGGGCTTTGCGATGTCGGACGGTCAGGAGATGCGCGTGCGCGGTCTCCCGGTGCCGAGCGACCTCGTCACGCTCGACATGAAAGCCGGCGGATATTTCAGCGCGCCCGACGCAGCGGAAGTCATCGTCAGCAATGCGTTCGCGCTCGGCCGTCATGTTCCCGAGATCGGCGAGACGGTCAGCGTCTCGTATCGCGGCAAGAGCACGCCGCTCCGCGTCGTCGGCATCGTGAAGGACGCGTCGATGGCGACGCTCTTCATCCCCGTCGGCACCGCGCAGACGATCTTCGGTCAGAACGGGAAGTTCTCCGGCGTGTACCTCACGCTCGGCGCGCCGACGAAGCCGCGCGCTGCCTACGTCGAGACGCTCCCGCCGCCGGAGGCGCGGCCCGACGACGCCGAGGTCATCGACGGCATCGACGATCCGAAGCCCGCGGCCCCCGTCGTCGCGCCTATCGTGCACGGCACCGATCCGATGGGCGTGAAGAGCGCCATCATCGAAAACGACATCGTCGGCAGCGTGCAGCTCCGACGAGAGCTCACCGACGCCGCGCTCCGTCACTTCGCGTCGTTCAACGGAATCATCGTTCCGTTCATCGTCCTCGGCGGGCTCCTCGCGTTCTTCTTCCTGCTCAGCGTGCTCGGCCTCCTGCTCCTCGAACGCGAAACGGAGTACGCGACGCTTCGGACGATGGGCTACGGAACGCGGGAAATCGCGCGCATGGTGCTCACCGAGGTCGGCGTGCTCACGATCTTCGGTCTCGTGTGCTCGCTCGGTTCGTGGGCTATCATGGCGCTCTCGCTGCGCGACTTGATGGCGAAATCTTGGCTCGAAATCCCCGTCGATTTCCAAGCAGCAGATTACGCGATGGTCGCGGTGCCGACGCTCGTCTTCGTGTTCCTCGCAGCGCTGCCGGGCATCCGCTCGATGATGCGTCTCGATCTCGCGTCCGTTCTCCGCGGCCGCGCCATGGGATGAACGCCGCCCATCGCCTCGTCGCGGTGGTCGTCGTTCTCTTCTCGCTGTTCGGTTCGCGTGTCGCGCGCGCGCAAGGGGACGACGACATCGTCGAGACGCTCGACGACACGCCCACGAAGCCGACGAATCCGACGGAGCCGAAGAAGCCGGAGTCGGAGCCGCCGAAGCCGGACAAGTTCGAATTCCGTGGATTCACGCGCGTCACGGCGGGCGCGAGCATCGCGCCGCGCGCGGTCGCTCCGGCCGACGGCACGCCGACGAATCGCGTCGGCTACGACCGTGCCTTCCTCGATCAGCACGGCTACGTCGATCTTCGATATTCGCGAGGCAGCTCGTTCCAAGCCGTCGTGTCGGGTTCGCTCGCCTATGCGACGTATCTGACGGAGGGCCGCCCGGGCCCCGTCGAACCGGACCGCCACCTCGAGTCGGGGCGTCTCGAGCCCGTGCTGCGCGAGGCGTACGTCGGTTTCTATTCGAAGCGCTTCGATCTCCGACTCGGTCAGCAACGCATCGTGTGGGGCAACTCGGACGCGACCACGCCGAACGACGTGCTGAACGCGCGCGATCTTCGTGACCGCATGCAGCTCGACAACGAGATGATCCAACAGCCGACGCTCGCGGCTCGCGCCGATCTCGATCTCGGCGTCGCGGTCCTCGGTCTCGTGTTCCAGCCGTTCTTCACCCCCGACAAGTTCTCGCTCTTCGGGAGCAGCTGGTCGCTCGTGCAGGGGGACGCGCCGAGCACGTATCGACATCTCTTCGGTCTGTATGCGGCGGGGAAAGACCGCATCGTCATCGACGACATCTCGAGCTCTCTGTCGTCGTCGCACGCGCCCACGAGCATCGGAGAGTCTGCGAGCGTCGGCTCGTCGCTGAAATTCCACTTCGGCAGCGTCGACGCGTCGTTCTATTACCAATACGGATTCGATCGGACGCCCTTCCTGTATCTCGATCCGATCCTCGCGGCGCGGCTCGACGCGTCCGACTCGAATGTCGTGAACGGCGCGCTGCTCGACATCTTGCTCAAGCAATCGCAAGACGCGTCCGCGGCGTATGGTGGGCCGCTCGTCGTGTCGTACGTGCGCCGCCATCATGTCGGCGCAGACGCCCAGACGACGACGGGGCCGTTCGTCTTGCACCTCGACGGCGCGTACGACTCCGCGTCCGTGTTCTACACGCGCGATCAGTTCAATTCCGTGGTGAAACCGAGCGCGCAGATCGTCGCGGGCGCGGAGTACCAGACAGGCGATCTCAACAAGATCATCCTGATGGAATTGTCGTACATGCGTGTGCTCGGACCAGCCACGCCGCTCGTGCCCGTCGTCGACCAGCGCAACTTCGGTCCGCTCTTGTTCTTCGAGGACGACAACGTCGGTCTCTCGAACTTGATTCGCTGGAGCTTCTTCGAAGACACGATCGTCGAGACGCGCACGTTTCTCGGCCTCGAGCCGCTTTGGTTCACGGTGCGAGGCGAGATTGGGTACAACACGCCCGATCTCACGATTCGCCTGGGGGCCATGGTGCTCGGCGGTAAAGCGAATACGTATGGCGATTATTTCCGACGGAACGAGTCGCTGTACGTCACCACGAGGTTCTCGTTCTGATGCGCCTCCGTATCTTCGCGCTCGTGTTCTTCACGTCGCTCGCAGGCGCGTCGAATGCTCGTGCGCAGCAGGAGCCCGACAGCGAGAGCGTCGACGATCCCGCGATCGACGCCGCGACGAAGAAGCGTCTCGAAGAGGGCGTGAAGCTGTTCCAAACCAAGAAATACGAGGCCGCGCGCGTTTCGTTCCTCCAGGCGTACTTGCTCAAGAAGACGCCGTCGGCCATTTTCGCGCTCGCGCAGGCCTCGGGCCGATCTGGCCACTATCTCGATGCCGTGAAATATTTCCAGCAGTACCTCTCGGAGAATCCGAGTCCGCCGGCGAAGCTGAAAGTACGCATCGACGACGGGCTCGCCGACGCACGGAAGCACCTCGCGCAAGTGAAGATCGTTTCTCCGCCCGGCGCGGAAGTGACGGTCGACGGCACGCTGCTCGGGAAGACGCCGCTCGCGACTCCCATCGATCTCGCACCGGGCACGCACTCCGTCGTCGTGGTCCTCGGCGACGACTCGACGTCGAAGTCCCTTCCGCTCGAAGCCGGGAACAGCGTCACGATCACGCTCGACAGCAAGCCGAAGGCGAAGGGCGTCCCCCCGCCCGCAAAGCTCAAAGCACCGAAGCCGATCGCGCCCACGGAGGAAGAGAGCATTCTTTCGCCGCCCGAGACGACGTGGCCCATGTACGTGACGGGCGCGATCGGTCTCGTCGGGCTCGGCACCGCCGTCGTGTTCGGGACGCTCGAGCTGAATTCGAACAAAGGGGCGCAAGTCGCACGCGACGCCCTCGCCGGCGCGAGCAAGTCGCCCGATGTCTGTTCTGCGCAGCCGGTCGATCCGTCCGTCGACGACGTGTGCGCAGCGATCAATCGCAACCAACGACAAGCCAGCGGACAGCACGTCGGCTTCTTGGTCGGCCTCGGTGTCGGTGTCACCGGCGTCGGCATCGCGACGCTCTGGTACTTGTTCGCGCCCAAAGAGAAGTCGAGCGTGAGCATCGTTCCGAACGCGAGCCCGACGGGGGCAGGCGCCACGTTCGTCGGAACCTTCTGATCACGTGGCGAGCGACCGATCCAGAACGGAGTGTTCTCACATCGTCCTACCGTTGGGAATCGCTGGATATTTCGGCGCCCGGAGCTGGCCCGACAGCTGCTCGTAAGTGGTGCAATGCTCGGAGTGGGGTCGTGAGCCTTCGCCACGTTTTGGTGTGCGCATCCATCGGCGCGATGCTCGCGGCGTGCTCGCTCGCCGAGATCAAAGGCGACGGCGCGAAGCCGTCGGACACGAGCGGCGGCTCGAGCGCGGCGCAAGTCGACGGCGCTCCCGCCGCGTGCGTGGCGGACGACTCCGGATTCTTGAAGCCGGACGATCCGAACAAGTATCCGAAGTGCGCATGCGCGGCGAAGGGCGGCTCCGCGCGATGCGTTCCGAAGGGGAACATCCCCGACGTCGTCTCGAAGCGACTCGATACGTGCGACCAAGGACTGTGTCTGCCCGACACCATCGTGAAGTCGGGCGATGCGCCGCTGACGAAGTGCAACTCGTCACTCGGTGAGGGACGATGCCTCAGCCTGTGTGTTCGCGACGTCGCGGCGCAGGCTGACGTGCTCGAGCGCGGCGAAGGCAACGTGTGCGCGGACGACGAACGCTGCGTGCCCTGTTACGACGCGCTCCACGACAACGCGGTAACCGGCGTTTGCGACATCGGCAAGAAGCCGCCGACGTGCACGGACGCGAGCGGTCAGCCGACGACGCCAGACGCGCCGAAGCCGACGCCGATCACGTGTCCCTACAATGGACCGGCGCTCGTCGATGTGTCGAAGCTCGAAGCCTGCGGCGACGGGATGCGGTGCGTGTCGACGTCACTCGTTCCCGATTCCCAGATTCCGTTGCTCAAGACTTGCGACAAGGGCGTATGTGCGCCCGAGAAGTCGATCGCCGCGGGCGGACAATATCTTCCGAAGACATGCACGGCATTGATGGGCGCGGAGGGGCGCTGCCTCAACGTGAACATTCCCGCGGTCGAGCAGCAGAAGGCGCAGCTCACGCGCGACGTCTGCGATGCAAACGAGCTCTGCGCGTCGTGCTTCAATCCCGTCGACGGGAAACCGACCGGGGCCTGCTCCTCGGTGTCCTGCGACGCACCGAAGAACACGACGCCGAAGACGTTCGCACCTTGCTGCGTGAACAAGGGAAATTCCCGCGCGAAATGCGTGCCTTCGTCGATCGTCCCCGTCGCGCAGCGGCAGAATCTCGACAACGACTCGTGCAAGCAGAACGGCGAGCTCTGCGTGCCGAACGAGATGCTGCAGCCGAACTTCAAGGGACCGCAGTGCCGCGGGAATACGTTCTTCACTGGCGACTACAACGGCGTCTGCCTCAGCGACTGTCTCAGCTTCGGATTCATCGAGTCGCTCGGCATCGACCGGGGCAACTGCAGCGGCGGATACAAGTGCGTGCCGTGTGAAAATGACGGCAAGCCCACGAACGCGCCCGGCTGCCCCGGAACTTGATTTAGACTCGGCTCGTGCAGGCCGACGAGCTGACGAGTGATGCGCTGACGGGGTCATTTCGGCTCGTGCAGCGGAAGCGCGGTCATCGATTTTCGGTCGACGACCTCGCGACGGCGTGGGAGGCGGTGCGGGGACCCGCGCCCGCTCGCTATTTGGATATCGGGTGTGGTGTGGGATCCGTGCTGCTCATGGTGGCGTGGCGATACCCGTCCGCTTCCGCGTTCGGGATCGAAGCGCAGGAGATCAGCTTCGGGCTCGCGCAGCGCAACGTGCGCGAGAACGGGATCGAGGGTCGCGTTCGGCTCTTTCACGGTGACCTGCGGGACGTGACGCGCGACTGGGAGCACGGGCCGATCGATCTCGTGACGGGAACGCCGCCGTACTTGCCCGTCGGCACGGCATCCGCGTCGCCGGATCCGCAGCGCGCCGCGTGTCGGCTCGAGCTGCGCGGTGGCGTGGAGGATTATCTTGCCTCCGCCGCGCGTGTTCTCTCGGACACGGGCGTCGTGGTCGTATGCGCCGACGGGCGCGCGCCGTCGCGTGTGCTGCGTGGCGCCGACGCAGCGGGCCTCGTTCCGGTGCGCCGCGTCGACATCATCCCTCGTGCCGGCCGTGACCCGTTGTTCTCGGTGTGGACGTGCGCGCGCTCGCGGCGTGGTCCACTCGAGCACGTCTCCGTGGCGATGCGGAACGAGGCGGGCGAACGCACGGAAGCAGCGCGCGACATGCGGCGAACGTTCGGTCTCGAGCGTGATCTCGCGTAAGCTTTCAGACATGCGCGCGGTGATGGGTGCTGGGCTCGTCATATGGGCGATGGCCGTGGCATGCGGGAACGACACGACGTCGGAAAAGCCGCCGATCGACGAGCCGATCCCCGGTAGCGACGCGGGCTCGCTCGATGCGTCCGTGCCGACTGACGGCGCGGTCGTGGCGACGCCGTCCGAGGATGCGCTCTTGCTCGACGACATCCAGAAGACGTCGTTTTCGTACTTCTGGGACTTCGGACATCCCGCGTCGGGGATGATTCGCGAGCGGAGCACGAGTGGAGATGTGACGACGACGGGTGGGACGGGCTTCGGCGTCCAGGCGATCGTCGTCGCGACGTCGCGCGGGTGGGTGACGCGCGCCGACGCCGTGGCGCGCGTGACGAAGATCGTCGCCTTCCTCGAGACGGCGGATCGTTTCCACGGCGCGTGGAGCCACTGGGTGAACGGCAGTACGGCCAAGACGATCCCGTTCAGCACGAAGGACGACGGTGGCGACATCGTCGAGACGACGTTGCTGCTCTCCGGCCTGCTCACCGCGCGCGCTTTCTTCGACGGCGTCGACACCGAGGAAACGAACCTCCGCGCGCGCATCACGGCGCTGTGGGAGAGCGTCGACTTCGCGTGGTACGTGCACGAAGGCGCCATTTTCTGGCACTGGAGCCCCACCTACGAATGGCAGATGAACCTGCCGATCAAAGGCTGGAACGAGGCGCTGATCACGTACATCCTTGCCCTCGGCTCTCCCACGCACGCGATCACCGAGCAGGTCTACGACCAGAGCTGGACGCACGCGGGCTACAAGAACGACAACACGTATCAGGGATATCGAATCCCACTCGGCCCTCCGTACGGCGGTCCGATGTTCTTTGCCCATTATTCGTTCATGGGCCTCGACCCCCGAAAAATGGCCGATTCGTTCGCGGGATATTGGTACCAGAACGCGGTCCACACCCGTATCAATCGTGCCTATTGCGTGGACAGCGCGCCGAAGGAAAACGGATATGGCCCGAGCCTCTGGGGCCTCACCGCGTCGGACAATCCCGACGGCTACGGCGCGCAGAGCCCGACGAACGACAATGGTACGATCGCGCCGACCGCGGCGTTGTCGTCCATGCCGTACGCGCCGCACGAATCACTGCAGGTCGCGCGCCATCTGCGGTCTCTCGGACCGAAGGCGTTTGGCCCATACGGCTTCTACGACGCGCTGAATCCGAAACGGAATTGGTACGACGACCAAGTGATCGCGATCGATCAGGGCCCGATCGTCGTCATGATCGAGAACTATCGGAGCCGCCTCGTGTGGAATCTCCTGATGAGCGTGCCCGAAGTGAAGGCGGGCCTCGCAAAGGCCAATATCCTCGAGCCGGACCACGCGACGGGCTTCTATCTCGCCGTGCCCGACGCAACGGACAAACGCGTGCACCTCGTGCGGCATCCCGATCACGGAACCTACGAGCTCGACGTGGCCATCCACGATCCCGGCACGTATTCGTTGATCGTCGAGCAGCCCGGTGGCGTCGACGTGAAAGCGATCTGGACGAGCACCGTGCAGCCGAAGGGCACGCAGGTCGTCGCGCTCGACGGCGTTGCGCCGGGTTCGTACGACATCCGGTTGTCGGGCAACGCCGTCGACAAGACGTTGCCCGTCGTCCTCCACTGACGCTCAGTACGACAGCTTCGGATACCACTTCGGGTCGCGACCCGCGGGCGTGAGGTCGAGCACGTTCCAGAGCGGCGAGAGGTCGACGGCGCCGCGCGGGTCTTCGCCCGGGTCGGCCATGTCCATGTTCGTTTCACCCATCCAATGGAGGCGAACCTTGTCGTTCTTCTTGCGAAGCACCATGAGGACGGGATTCTCGGACTTCTTCTCGGGATCGAAGCCGCCGATCGCGATCGAGAACTCGTCGCCGATGGCCTGGTAATACGGAAGATCACGCCATCCGCGCTCGATCCCGAACGCCACCATGCGTTCGACCTTCGATCGTGACACGACGGCGAGCGCCACTTGTTGCTTCAGATCCGCGGCGTTCGCGGCGAGCGGTCCGAGAAGGTTCGTGCACATCGGACACGCGCGATTGCGCTCGGGCCCGAACATCCAGTGGTAGAGCACCAACGTGTCGTGCTTGCCGAACATGTCGGCGAGCCCGACGTCACCGCCGTTGGGGCCGACGAACTTCCAATTGGCCGGCATCTCCGGCCCCTCGGGGAGCTCGCGATTCTGCTTCGCGAGTCGACCGACATGACGACGCACCTCGAGCTCCTCGGCGAGCAGCGCCTCCCGCGCTTTTGCGTATTCGGCACTCTCGTTGCCGAAACGCGGCTTTCGCTTCGATGCCAATTCCTTCGCCGGTGCGAGCTTGTCGGTCATGCGGCGAGCTTAGCGCTTCTTCGTTTTTGCGCGCGTCTCGTCGGCGCGGCGTCGCATCACAGCTTGCAAGAAATGTGTCGGCATCGACGACTCGTACGGGAAGCGGATCGTGCCTTTTTCGACCTCGTAGTCCGCGCGCTTCAGCGTGCTCTCCAGCTCTTCGACCAGCGCGGGCGTGACCGGATAGAGGGAATAGTGATTCTTCCATCCCGCGTACGAGATCATGATCTTTCCGCCGATCTTGAACGTGGGAATGCCGTATGCGATGCACGGCTCGGCGTCAGGCACCACTTGTCCGATGATGGTCCCGATGCGGCGAAGGATGCGCTGTTGATCCTTCGGCTTCGACGCGAGGTACGTAGCGATGGTTTCCTTCTTTTTCACGGCGGCCATGGTCGAACATTCGTATCACGCGTCGGTTGATGCGGAACCACATCGAGGCGGGCCAGGGTAGGGGGCGCTTCGTCGTCTGCGAGATCCGTCCGGTGCGCACGCCTTCTTCGATGCGATCGAACAATGCTTCGACCGCCCAATCGTGGATGCCGGCGATCGCGGTGGGCCACACGACGCGCGCGTAGCCCGAGAGATCAAGCTCGATCGTGTGCGTCACGCGGCAGCCATCCGGGGTCGGCTCGAGATCGAAGCCGTGCCAGCCCGCGAACGAATCGCTCTCCACCGTGACACGCCACTTCTTGCCGTCCCACGACGCGAACCGGAACCCGAACGGTCCGTGACCGATGCGCGTCACACCCGGAATCAGCGCGAGCCGGTCCTCGCCGGGCGGGTTCTTGCGCCAGGTCGGAAGGACGTCGCGCGGAAACGGGTCATCCTCCGTCGCCGTCCACGCCGCTTCGATCCACGGCCGAATTTTCTCGATGGGTGCGTTCATCACGCGCGAATGCACGTTCTTCATGATCGTCCTCCATACGGTAGCGTATGGACATCATGGGCTGGTCGTCGGAACTGTCAATACGCCCCCGTATGGTAGAATCGCAACATGCTGAAACCCGTGAAGCTTTCCGCGGCCGATTGGGAGAAGGCCGCGCTCTGCGCGATCGAGAGAGGCGGGGCGGCGGCGGTGTCGGTGGAGGCGATCGCCCGCGACCTCGGCGCGACGAAGGGCAGCTTCTATTGGCACTTCGAGAATCGCGACGCCTTGCTCGCAGCCGCGCTCGAACGTTGGGAGCAGCAGTACACGGGACGGATCATCGCGTACCTCGACACGTTGCCGTCGGCGCGGGCGCGTCTCGGATGGCTGTTGAAAGAGGGCGCGGCCGACGAGCCGTCGTGGCGTGTCCACATCGCGCTCGGCGCGCAGACGAGCGATCCGATCGTGGCGAAGGCATTGGCGCGCGTGTCGAAGCGCCGTATCGAGTACCTCGAAGCGTGCTACCGCGAGCTCGACATGGCGAAGGCGGCCGCGCGCCGCCAAGCGCTACTTGCCTATGCCGCCTATCTCGGCTTCCTCCGCCTCCGCGTCGAGGGCGCAACCGAGCTCCCCGACGCGAAAGGCCGCGCGGCGCTCCTCGGCGCGATGGTGGACCTGCTGGTGCCTGCGGAAGTCTAGACCGACGGCTGGCTCGTGACGTGGCAGTGCCTTGGCAGAGCGCGCGCGAGCACCCGCTCCGACTTCACTGCTCTCGCGCTCCCGCGCTCCTCGTGATTTCTCGGATCGAGGGTGCGGCGGCGCTGGAGGTTCGATGCCCCAGTCGATGAAGGTCGGTGGGCGCTCGGATGCGCGGGCCCAGATCTCTCTCTACGGCTTCTTCATGTCGCCGAGGACCTTCGTCGACTCGTCGACCCAGAGGTCGCTCGCGAGCGTGTCCTTCCACTTGTCGAGCGACTTCTGCATGCGCGGATCGGTCGACGTGGGCGCGGCGCCGAGGCCCTGCACCTCCATCAGCGCCTTCTGATCCTTCGAGTCTTTCTTCTTCGGATCGACCGCCTCGACGTCGGCCTTCGTCTTCTTGTGATCGGCCTGCCACGCTGCGCGCTCGAGCGGACGGAGCGTCTGCGCTTTGCGCGCCTCCATCACCTTCGCGATCTTCGACACGTTCGACAGCTCCGCGTTCGCCGCGACGCGGGTCGCGCTCGACGACGCGAGGCTCGCGATGTTCCAGCTGTGCGGCACCTTCGCGAACTGCGCGGGGTTGATCGTCGAATACGGGATCGCATGCGGAAGCGTGCTCTCGCGCGAGTCGATGAACGACGTCGGATCGGGCAAGAGGATGTCGGGCACGACGCCCTTCAGCTGCGGCGTGCCACCGTTGATGCGGAAATACTCCTGCACCGTGACCTTGTAGAGCCCGAGCGGCTCTCCCTTCGCCTTCGTCTGGCGATCGAGATCGATCACCGCCTGCACGGTGCCCTTGCCGTGCGTCGCGCTCGTGCCGACGACGACAGCGCGCTCGTAGTCCTGGAGCGCTGCCGAGAGAATTTCCGCGGCCGACGCGCTGAAGCGATCGACGAGCACCACGACGTTGCCCGTGAACGCGATCGAGGGATCCGTGTCCTTGAGCACTTCGATCTGACCCTTGCCGTCCTTCGTCTGGACGACCGGCCCGTCTTTCACGAACAGCCCTGCGATGTCACGCGCGTGCGTGAGGAGACCACCGCCGTTGCCGCGGAGGTCGAACACGAGCGACGTCACCTTCTTCTGATTGAGCTGGTTCAGGATCGTGCGCACGTCGTCGGTCGCGTTACGCTCGTTCGGCTTCTTCGACTCGCCGTAGAAGCCGGGAAGATGCACGTAACCGACGTCGCCGTTCGTTTTCGTCTTCAGCACCGCGCCGCGCGCGTACGACGCCTCGATGCGCACGATGTCGCGCGTGATCGAGATCGTCTTCACCGAGCTGTCGGACTTCTTCACGGTGAGGACAACGACGGTGCCCTTCGGCCCGCGGATCATGCTCACGACCTTGTTGATCGGCATGTCCATCACGTCGACGGGCTCTTTGCCCTCTTGCGTGACGGCCATGATGAGGTCGCCGACCTCGAGCTTGCCTTGCTGCCACGCGGCGCCGCCGGGAACGAGGTCGTTCACGACGATGTAGTGCTCTTGCTCGCGCAGCGTCGCGCCGATGCCCTCGAGGCGACCGGTGAGCGCGATGTCGAGCTCCGCTTCCTCGGCGGGGGGGAGATAGTTCGTGTGCGGGTCGAACGCGCCGTTGATCGCGTTCAGGAACGTCGATGTTGCAGAGAGCTTGTCGGACGCGGCAAGACGCGTGAACTGCGTCGCGAAGCGCGTCGCGAGCTCTTTCTGCACCTTTTCACGCCGGCCCTCGAACGTGGCGGGGATCTCACCGAGCGCCTTTTCGGCGGCGGCGTCACGCTTCGCGTCGTCGGGGTCGACCGGCTTGTTGTCGGCCTTCGGTTGGCTTCGTTTCTCGAGGATGTCCTCGAGCTCCTGCATGCGCTCGAGCACCTGGAGCTTCAACACCTGACGCCAGCGCGTCTGGAGCTCCTCCTCTGTCTTGCAGTATGCACGCTTCTTCGGGTCGGTTTCGATCGACTCGTTGACCGTGAAGTCGAGCGGCTTCGACAGCGTGGCCTGGATGATGTCCCCGACGATTTTGCGACGGCTCGCGAGGAGCGCCGTCGCCTTGCGACCGACGACGAGATCGCCCGTCGCGAGCTCGTCATCCATGTCGGTCTCGTAGCGGCGTAGCTTCTGCACGTCGGTCTCGAGGAGGAAGATCTTTCCCTCGTCGAGGTCCTCGACCATGCGCTGGAACGCTTCCTTCGACGTCGCGTCGTCGATGGCCTTGCCGAGCACGTGCTCGCCGAGCAGCTGCGTGGCCGCGGCGGCGAGAACCGGCTCACGCGGGTCGCGCGGGGACTCCGGCAGATCATTCGCGGGCGGCCGCGTCGCGGAGCCGACGACGGAGCTCGCAGGGGGCGAGGCAACTCCGGTGTCTTGGGGGGAACGACAGGCAACGAGGAGCGCGAAGAGAACGTAGGAACGCCGCACGCACGAAATCTAGCACGCATGTCTGCGACATGGCGTGCCACTGCGGGGATTCGATTTCATGCTTCGACGGGCATCGAAACGTCTTGCGCGGCGGCTCGCTATCGTTCGGACATGGAGCACGCTGCGCGTTACGACCTTGCCGCGTTCGGCGAGCTGCCGAGGAAGCGCGCCGTCTTCACGGGCGCAATCGACGTGCAGGGGCTCGCATTTCGATCTTCGGGCGCCGTGGAAGATACGTCGACCGGCGCGCGCAACGGCGATGCGTTCGACGCCGGCGAATGCGCCGACGACGGTCGCCTTCGCTTCCTCGTCACGTTCGTCGGCATCGACCTGCCGCCGAAGGTCTGATCGTGTGCGGCTTCACGGCGAGAGCGCCGAAAAATACTCCTTCTGCGAAGGATAGTAGTCCGTGAATTTCGGCAATTCCGTGCCGTCACGCGAGGCGACGAGATTGTCCGCGTAGTACTCCCAGCCCGGGCCGAAGTCGCCGACCATCTTCTTGTCCACGTCGTGATGAACGAGCTCGAGGGTCGTCGTGCCCGCCGACTCGCTGAGCAGCAACGAGAGGTGCGCCATCTTCGTCTTGATCGTGAGATGACGAGGTTCCTCGCACTTCTCGATCGTGCCTTCCGTCCACGGCTTCGTCTCCTCGAACATCATCTGCACGCGGATCTTCTTGTCGTCGCCTTCGATCCTCTCCCACGGACCGAACCAGCGGGCCGTGCTCTCGGACTTCGTCACGCTCGTCCATACGTCGGTGATCGGCGCCTTGAACGTTCGGGTGATGACGAGATCGTCGCCGCGCAGGCGGCCAGTGGGCTTCGGGGTCATCCAGCTTTCTCCTTCGGTTGTTTCGATTGCGACTGCGCGCCTTTGCTCTGGCGCTTCACACGGTGCACTTCGGTCTCGAGCGCATCGAGCCGGCGATCCCACATCGTGGGCCCGCGTAGCTTCGCGAGGAACGTCTCGAGCGGCACGAGCGCATCGAGATCGAGCGCATATTCACGCTCGCGACCGTTCGCGGTGTCCTGCACGAGCCCCGCTTCGCGCAGCACGCGAAGATGACGGCTCACGGCGGGACGACTCACGGAAAATGCCTCTGCGATCGCGCCCGCCGTACGCGGTGCTTCATGCAGCATCTCGAGGATCTCTCGACGAATCGGATCCGCGAGGGCGTGTGCGACGGCGTCCACGTCGTGATGTGTAACGATGTTGTTACGCGTTGTCGAGACCATTTTTCCGAGCGCGTGCGGAATCGAGACTTATGGTGCAGCCCGCTGTGACCACGACCCGAGACATCTTGAATCGCGCGCGCTGGAGAGACGCAGGTCTCGCCGCGCTCGACGTGCACGTGCTCCATCGCGGGGCGCCGGGCGATCGGCGTGTCGTGTCGGGCAAGCGGATCCTCGGCATTCGTCCCCACGGGATCGAGCTCGCGCCAGAAGACGACGAAGGCGTGACGCTCATTCCGTATCACCGCTTCCTCGCGATTCAGGATGCAGAAGGAAACACGCTCTGGTCGAAGGGCGCGGCGCCCGTCGTCGTCGTGAACGAGATCGAGACCGGCATCGACGTCGTCGCGCGTGACGAAGAGATCCTCGTCATCGACGGAAGCGCAGGGGAGGGAGGCGGTCAGATCCTCCGCACGTCGCTCGCGTTGTCGATCGCGATGGGGCGGCCCTTCGTCATCGAGAACATTCGCGCGAATCGGAAGAAGCCGGGCCTCGCGCGTCAGCACCTCACCTGCGTGCTCGCCGCGGCGCACGTGTGCGGGGCGGAAGTCTCGGGTGCGGAGCTCGGTAGCACGCGTCTCGAGCTCCGACCGAACGCGGTGCGCACGACGGACACGACGTTCGACATCGGCAGCGCGGGGGCGACGGCGCTCGTCGTGCAGACGATCGCCCATGCGCTCGCGTATGCGCCGGGGACGAGCCGCGTCGTCGTCAAAGGCGGAACGCACGCGACGATGGCGCCACCGTTTCCGTTTCTCGAGCGTGCGTGGCTTCCGCTCGTGAAGCGCGGAGGTCTCGATGCTTCGCTCGTCATGCGCGCGCCCGGTTTCTATCCAGCCGGCGGCGGCGAGATCGAGCTCGTCGTGTCGCCGTCGGACTTCGTGCCTCTCCACGTCGAGCCGCCCACCACGATCGATCTCGAGATGCGAGCGCTCGTCGCGGGTCTCCCGGAAGACATCGGCCGTCGCGAGGTGGACGCCGCGACGGAAGCGCTCCCCACCGAGCAGATCCGACCGACCGTCGAGACAGTTTCCGCGCTCGGGAAGGGCAATGCGATCTGGCTCGCGGCGGGCGACGCCAGCGTGACGAACGTGTTCTCCGGCATCGGAGAGGTCGGCGTGCGCGCAGAAGACATCGGTCGACGCGTCGCGCTCGCCTACGCCGCGTGGCGCGACAGTGGAGCAGCGGTGGAAGAGCACCTCGCCGATCAGTTGATGCTCCCCCTCGCGCTCGGTGGTTCGGGCACCTACACCACGAATGCGCTCACACTGCATTCTCGCACGAACATCGAAGTGATCCGTGCGTTCACGGGACTGCATATTCGTGCCAATCAGCTCGATGACCGCCGTGTGCGCATTTCGCTCTAGGAACGTCCGTATCATCAGAGGATGCGCGTCCTCCTCGTCGGTCCCGACCACGAAGACAATCTCTCGATTCGTTACCTGAGCGCGACGCTCCACGCGCACGGACACGAAGCGGAGCTCGTGCGCTTCAACTCCGCGGCCGACCACGACGACGTCGTTCGGGAGGCCGCCGGCTACGATGTCGTCGGCCTCTCGATGTGCTTCCAATGGCGCGCGGAAGAATATCTCGCGCTCGCAGACGCGCTGAAGGCGGCGGGCTGTCCGCTCCTCGTGATGGGCGGTCACTACGCGACGTGCGAAGCCGACGCGCTCGTCACGCATCATCGCAGCATCGACGTGATCGTCGTGCACGAAGGCGAGAACACGTTGCTCTCACTCGTCGAAGCGGGACCCGACAAGCGCGCGTGGAAGGACATCGCGGGGATCGTCTACTTCGAAAAGGGATTCGTTCGCAAAACGGGCGAGCGGCGAGCGGTCGAAGAGCTCGACACGCTTCCCGTGCCCGACCGCCGCGGCGACATCCACATGTTCGCAGGCGTGCCCACGGCGTACATGTTGGGGAGTCGTGGGTGCGTCGCGAAATGCGATTACTGCTGCATCGTCACGCTCCACAAGATGGCACCGGGCAAGAAATACCGACGACGTGACCCGGAGCGCGTGGCCGACGAGATGGCGACGCTGTACCACGAGCGGGGTATTCGCCAATTCATCTTCCACGACGACAACTTCCTCGTTCCGTCGCTCCGTCACAATCACGAGCGCATCGACGCATATGCGCGCGGATTCGAGCGAAACGGGATGAAGGACATCGGATTCACGATCAAGTGTCGTCCGCCCGATGCCGATCGCACGATCTTCGAACGACTCAAGGGCATGGGGCTTCTCCGCGTGTTCTTCGGAATCGAGTCCGCGTCCGAAGCAGGGCTCGAGTCGATTGGTCGCGTGCAGACCATCGAACAATCGCAGCGCGCGCTCGTGATGTGTCGCGAGCTCGACATCTCGTCGCAATACACGATGATGATGTTCCACCCGGACGCGACGCCGGACACGGTGAGCGCCGATCTCTCGTTCATGCGCGACAACATCGACCACGCGCTGAACTTCTGTCGTACGGAGATCTACTCGGGCACGCCGCTCGAGAAGCGCATGATCGACGAGGGCCGTGCGCGCGGAAATTACCTCGCCCGCACGTACGACATCGCGGATGCGTCGATGGATCGAGCGTGCAACGCGGCGCTCGATCTGTTCGGCGACCGATGCTGGGCAATGGGCGGGCTCATGGAGCGCCTCATCGGAATGGATCACCTCGACGGCATCGTGCGGCGCTTCTACAGCGGTCCCGTCGCATCGCTCTGGCGCGAAGAATTCAAGGGGTTTCGTCGCAAGGCGAACGCCGACCTCGTCGCGATTCTGACCGAGGTGATCGAGCGCGCGCGACGAAACGAGTCGAATTTTGCCGACGAATTCGCGAGCCTCCAGACGCGCGAGGCCGCGCACCGCGAGACGCTGATGCAGGAAGGCGTGCGCCTCCGCATGCGCCTCGACGACGTCGTGCTGCCGAGCATCGGCGTCGAGCGCGATGGGGACGCGAAGCTGATTCCCGTGCGCGATCCCGCGAAGAAGGGGCTCGCGCACCATGCCGCTGCCGTCGCGCTCGCGTTCAGCGTGATGTCGGGGGTGGGCTGCAAGAAGACGGGCTCGGGCGGAGACGCGGGCGACGCGTCGTCGGACGCGAGCGGCGACATGCCGAAGCCGATGGACGCGGCGGTGGAAGCGGCCGCTCCGGACGTGCCGGACGCCGCGGCCGATGCGAGCACCGACGCGGGCGATCTCGATGCCGGCAAACCGGACGCGGGCAAAGCCAAGCCGAAGAAGCCGAAGCCCCATCCGACCATCCACGATCATCCCGGCATCAGCGAATTCGCCGCCCCGCCCCTCGGTCGAGGCGGGCGCGACGCGCTCTAGAGGTTGTAATACCAGCGGCGTTTCGACGAGTGGTATTCCCAATGGATCCCGCCCATCACGTTCGCGAGGCACACGCGCGTCGTTTCGTCGCCCTTCGGCAGGCCCGTCGACGTCGTGATGACGCCCGGAGCCGTTTCGCTCTTGTTCTCGAGCCAGAACGTAATTTGATATCCGGCGTGATATTGGCCATTCGCCTGCACGCACTTGTCGATGCGCGGCTGGGCGCTCCGTAGTGCGGCGAGCTCGTTCTGCGAGAACGTGTAGTACGCGGGCTCGTAGATGAACTGTGCGTTCCCCGGCGGCTTCGTCTCCGGATTGGCCGGCGCCGTCGGCGTCGCGGACGGAGTCGGAGTCGACGACGGAGCAGGAACGGCGGGCGTGCCTGGCGTCGTCGGTTTCACCGCACCCGGCACCGGCTTCGCGGCGGGCTTCGTCGGATCGGCGGGCGTCGGCGTCGTCGGGTTCACGGCCGGTCCCGCGGGGGTCGTGGTCGGCGTCGTCGGCGTGGATTTCGCGGCGACGGGCGCCGACCCATCCGAGCCGATGTATCCGAAGTGAAATGCCGCAAATCCAGCGGCCGCAATCAATCCGATGCCGAGCACTCCAGCACCGAGACCGATGAACAGGCCCGCCGAAGAGCGCGGCGGCGCCTGCGCGAACGTGTGCGTGTTCTGCACGCCGCCCATCGTCGACGGAGCGTGCATGCCGTAGCCCGGCGGCTGCATCGGCATGGGCACGGGCGCGCGACTCGATCCTGGAATCGTCGTGGGCGCGGACATCGGCGGCGGCCCGCCGGACACCTGCACCGCGTACGCGGGCTGATTCGATCCTTCCATCGTGCGCGACGCGCCGCCGTGCACGATGCGCGACACACGACCCGCGGAGAAGCGACCGAGCTCGGTCCCGAACGGCGCGAGCGCGTGCGCGAGCTCGGCGACGTCGCGGAAGCGACCGTTCGGATCCTTGTGCAAGCAGCGCATCACGATCGCCTCGAGACCGGGCGGAACGTTCGGACGCTGGACGAGGATAGACGGCGGCGCGTTCGCGGCGATATTGGCAAATACCGCGCTGGGGCTCGGCCCCGTGAACGGCGCCTGCCCCGTGAGCAGATAGAAGAGGACCGCGCCCATCGCCCAGATGTCGGTGCGGTGATCGACTTCTTTCAGCGACCTCACCTGCTCGGGCGACATGTACTGCGGCGTACCCATCACGGTATCGGCCGATGTGAGATCGACCGATTCGTCGCCGTCGACCTTCGAAATGCCGAAATCGAGCACCTTCACACATGGCGATCCGTCACGACGCTCGGTGAGGAACAAGTTCTGGGGTTTGAGATCGCGATGAATGATCCCGCGCCCGTGTGCTTCGGAGAGCGCCTCGCACGTCTGGAGGACGTAATCGACCGCCATCTCAATCGGCAGTGCGCCGCGCTGGTACACGAGCCGCGCGAGATCGCATCCGCGCAGGTGCTCCATGACGATGAACGGCGCGCCGTTCGGGAGCGTCGCCACTTCGAACACGCGCGCGACGTGCTCGCTCTCGAGCGCGGCGACGGCGCGTGCCTCACGATGGAAGCGCTCTGCGACGCCCGTGCGGGACGTGCTCTTCGGCAGCAAGAACTTCAGCGCAACGGCACGATGGAGCGAGAGGTCCGTCGCGCCGAGGACGACGCCGATACCTCCACTGCCGAGCATCGAGTCGATGCGATATTTCTGGGCGACGATCTCGCCCGGTTGCGGCAATCCCTGCAAAGAAGTCGAAGGCCCCACGCCCTCCGGAGACTAGCAGCTCCGTGCGTCAGGCCGCCTGATTCTGCGACTCCCACGTGGTCGGATCGAGCGACTGCATCACGTTCGGGAACAGCAGCTGGAGCGGCAACGCGACGCGCCCGGCCCAGGCCTCGGCGTGATGACGTTCGCCCGGGAAAACCAGGCGATTCACGCTCGTCTTCACGTCGAAGCCGACGCGCTCGAGTGCGCGCATCATGGACCGTGTGTGATGAAAGCCGTCGAGGAGGCGCGCGTCTTCCTCGGTGGGATTCGGAGAGGCGCCGGAGTCGAGATAGAGGAACGGGCGCAGCGCGGGCGGCGTGCTCGATTGCACATGACGCACGGCCCAGCGATCGGCCCACCAGAACGAGCTGGAAAGGCATGCCGCCTTGCCGAAGATCTCGGGGCGCGTCCACGCTGCGTAGAAAGAGAAGAGTCCGCCCATCGAGCTCCCGAGGATCGCCGTCGCGTCCCGCGTTCCGATCGTGCGGAACCGCGAGTCGATCTCGGGACGGATGCCGTCGACGAGGAGGTCGAGGAACGCTTTGCCTTCCCCACCGCCGTAGCGAGCGTCGGCCACGGGGCTGAGCACGGCGAGGCGCTCCTCGGCCGTGTGAATGCCCACCACGATGATCTCGTCGATGACACCGAGGTCGTGCAGAACCGTGAGCGTTCGGTCCATCGACCACGTGCCGAACGGATCATCGGAGTGCGACCAGAGCGACTGCCCGTCGAGCATGTAGAGCACGGGATATCGCTTGTTCGTCTGCTCCGCGTAGCTCGGGGGAAGCAGCACGTCGACGCGCGCGCTCCTGTCGCCCCGGGTGACGACGATGTTCTCGATGAAACGCGGCTCGTCGCTGCCGAAGCTCGGCTCGAGACGAAGATGATCGCCGGCATGGACTTGATAGTTGCGACCGCGCGCCCAGTCTTCGCCGTGGACGACCTTCAGATCGACGAGCTCACCCGCGCGGATCGGGACGCAGAACAAGTGTTCTTCGCCCGTCGTGCGAACGGGGGCGAGCGTCTCGGTCCACGAAAGCGGCGCGTGGCTTCCTCGGAGCCCGATCGTGCCGGCCGCGGCCGGGTATCGAACTTCGATCCACGTGTCGATCATCTCTTCGTTCATTGCGCTTCGGGTTCGGGCACGCGCTTCGACTCGACGGCGCGTTCTTCTTCGAGCGCACCGAGCGTGAGGAGCGTGACGAGCGCAGTGCCCACGGCTTCGACGGCCTGCTCCGTGGCGGGGTTCGATTCGGGATGACGGCGCGCTGCGCGGCGCCGGGAAGGAGTGGACATGTCCCGGCCACGAGCAAGCCGTGTGCCTCTCCGTTTCCATGAAAAATGGCGATTTCCTTACGACGCTGTGCGTTGCCTTGTGCCCCGGTCATGCCTCGCCGCACCACGTCGCGAGCGCTTCCCGAAGGCCGCGTTCAGTCCCGTCGGACACCCAGCCGACGTAGCCGTCGGGACGCACGAGCACCGCGCGCGGAGCGGCGACGGCGCCGATCACCGGCAACTCCCACGGTCCTTCGTAGTGCGTGGGAACGTGCTTCGCGGCGCGCGACGTCACGCCGAGGCCGAAGTCGAGCAGGAGCGGACGCGCGTCGTGGAGGAGCGCATAGACGCGACCGACATCGAGATCGAGATCGGGCATGCGGCGGCCGAGCAGGGGATGCCCTTCACCGAGGTCGTAGTGGATGTCGAGGCCGGACATCATCGCGGCGAACTTCTTCCGCGTCGCGTCCATCGCGAGCATGTCGCCGACGAATTCACGGAGCACTTCCGTGCGATCGTCGCCACGACCGAGCGCGACCTGCGCGAGCGTGAGTCGGAGCACGCGCGCGGCGACGGGATGACGTTCCGCGTGGTACGTGTCGAGCAAGGTCTCGGGCGAGATCCCTTTGACGACCTGCGCGAGCTTCCACCCGAGGTTCACCGCGTCTTGCACGCCGATGTTCAAGCCTTGGCCGCCGAGCGGTGCGTGCACGTGCGCGGCGTCGCCGGCGAGGAGCACGCGCCGATCGCGATATCGCGCGGCCTGCCGCGCCATATCCGAAAATCGGGATATCCAAGTTGGATTGCACGCGCCGAAGTCTTTGCCCCACACCGCGACGAGCGCGCGGCGCACGTCTTCGATCGTGGGCGTGTCTTTTCGCACTTCGGGCTCGACCAGCACGATGCGCGCGCGCTTCGGATCGTCGGATTTTGCGATCGCGTTCGTACCGCGCTCGCCGCGATGCATGCCCCACGGCGGTTCTTCCGTGATTTCGATCTCTGCGACCAGGTAGCTGATCGACGCGTCCCATCCCGGGAACTCGATGCCCGCCGTCTTCCGAACCGTGCTGCGACCTCCGTCGCATCCGACGAGATACTTCGCGCGGAGCTTCGTGCCGCCTCCGAGCTCGATGTCGACCGCGTCGTCCTGCGTGAACGCGCGCACCTCCCGCTCGCGATAGAACGTGATCGGAAGCTCGCTCACCCACTCGCCCATGACGCGTTCGGAGATGTTCTGGGAGAGCGCGAGGCCGTAGTTGTGGCGCACGGGAAAGTCGCTGATATCGAGCTTGATGTACGAGAAGCCCGCGACCTGCATCGCCTGTCCTTTCGCGAGGAATCGCTCCGCGGCGCCGCGCTGATCGAGCACTTCGATCGTGCGCGCGTGGAGTCCGCCGGCGCGTTGGCTCTCGAGCGCGTTGTCCTTGCGTCGCTCGACGATCGCGACGTCGACGCCCGCGATCGCCAGCTCGGCGCCGAGCATCATCCCCGTCGGACCACCCCCGGCTATCACCACGGCGTGCTCTTTCATGCGCATCACTTTGCGTCACACCCCCGGGATTGCGGCAAGCCCCCGGATCTGGCATAGGGTGGAAGTGGAAAGAGGGCGCGATGCGCTCCATCCGCCGAACGCGCGACGCGAGCCTCTCGTCGCGCGGATTGCGCAAATTCGAACGCGATGCGCACGTCCCTATGGCTGGCGCGTGCGTTGCTGAGCTCGTCGGCATGAACATGCGAGCGGGCGTGGGGATGCTCCTGTTATCGATGACGGTCGGGGGTTGCGTCGCGGACGCGGACGACACCGGAGAGACCGACGAGCAAGGCGCAGAGGTGAAGGGCTACACGCGCCAGTGCATCGACACGAACGGCGCAACGCTCGACACGAACTATGCAAAGGAGCAATCGCGCACGTGTGTCGGTCGCTATCTCTCGTTCGACGGCGAGCATCCTGCGCTCACGAAGGACGAAGCGAATCGACTCCACGCGGGCGGCGTACAGGTCTTCGCGATCTGGGAAGTGAGCAAGTATCGGCCGGTCGAAGGCGGCTCCGTCGCCGCGTCTCGCGCGCACGGCGTCGCCGATGCGCAGCAGGCGAAGGCGAAGATGGCGGAGGTCGGCGGCGGCAACAATCCCGTGTACTTCACCGTGGATTTCGACATTTCGCAGACGGAGTGGAAGCAGAAGGGACCGAAGGTGCTCGCGTACTTCGACGGCATCGTGTCCGTGATGGGCGTGAATCGCACGGGCGCGTACGGCACGTACGTCACCATCAAAGAGCTGTTCGACAACAAGAAGATCGCGTTCGGATGGCAGATGACGTTCATCATCGAAGGCCTGCCGTCGGTATTGTGGGGGTTTA
>JAOTRH010177592.1:0-12133 GCA_034768845.1 Heliamphora exappendiculata | reverse complement strand
GTGGAGGGAGGAGGGAGAGAGAGTGAGAGTAACACTTAAGAAGATGGTCAATTAGGCCATGTGACAACAAAAGGACCAAAATTCCAATGATTTTAATAAAAGGCCCTTCAATAGTAATCTCACAATCTATGATGCTTTGCAAAAGAGTGAATGAAGTAGGAAAATTGATTGAGGTAGGTGAGGTGCTTGTGAAACAAAGTTAGTCAAGCAGGTATGCCAATCCATCCCATATATAAAAGTAGTATAACTTCAGAAGACTTTATGAACAATGGTTTTGAGATTGTTGATCGCACATCTATGTGCGAGATAAAGCTTTTCAAGGTGTCATACTTATTACATGGTTAGGGGTCATTGCTTTATACATGCATTGTCTTTTGGCATTACATTTCACTTTCGTAGGGACGCTGCTTTTTGGTAGTTATACATAAGTTATAAATTGTATGATTGTGATGCATAATCATAAAAATGCATGTCATGTGTGTAGAATACAATGTGCTTGGTGGGATACTGAGGGAACCTTGTAGTGGTGGTGTGGGTTCCACTAAGAGTTGAGCCTTTGTTGGCGTGGAACATGTTAGTCAGTGAGTTTATGCGTGGGTCTCAAGGGATCGAATTGTGTGGGTCATACTAAGGCTGTGCTTGTGTCAGTCCACCAAGGGAACATACTTGCATGGATCCCACGTGAGATGTATTTGACACGCTTACAATAGGTTCATACGAGAATGTGTTGCATTTTAGTTGAGTACATTGTAACACCTTTTAAGTTGGCCAATTAAGCTATATAGCAACCAGAAAGACCAAAGTGACCAAACTTCAAATGATTTTAGTAGGTGACTTTTTGGGAATAGTTTCACAAAGAAAGTGGCCTCAATACAGCACCCAACCGGTGTTTTACCCATGTGTGTCATCAACTATTTCCCCTTAACGCATTTTGCGTAGAATTGGTTAGCTCTGGGTTCAAGTGGCATTGCGAATCCCCAAAGGATTAGTGACTCGGAGAAGGGAACCCATTGCGTGTTGTTTTTGTTTGTTCATCCCATCATCTTTCTATAAGCGATCTCCATCCATGAAACGTAATCTCTTTGTTCCCATTCTCGACAATGCTTTTATTCTATTGGAGCACAGGTTCATGGAGATGGATTTTCGAAATCGAGGCTATTATACTGATCATATTACAAGTGCCTTAGGGGGATACCTCTAGTGTCTAGTCCAGGCAGGCATTATTATTACATAAATAAATTAGGTCATTTTATCAGATGCTCTTGTTTAAATCAGGTCATTTTATCATTTCCTTGAGGGAACATATTGTCATGGAAATAAACGAAGAGTTCATGTTACCTTGCAAATATCCATTGAAATTTTCTTGCCAAAAAATATAGTATATGGCATCAAGTTGAAGAAATAGAAAATATTCCTTTGAACAGATGCATGGTTGTCAGACATTGTTTTCAATTTTCTTTCACATTGTCTTGACTATGAGGTTGTTGTGACTTCAAATCAGAATATAATCCCAATCCGGTAGTTTATAAATGTTGCTCTCTGGTAAGTTGACAGCTTGACACTTCTTATGATTTTTTTAAAATAAGAATTGAGTTTAAGCATCCACATTTACACTTAGAGGGCACCTAGCCTGGTAGTGCCAAGTGGCACTCAATCTCTTATTCCCAACGTCTCAAGTAGCACGGGCATGTCATGTCCTAAACTGGTTATTTTACGGACTGCACAAAGAATGTTTGGCTTAATGGTATGGAAATTTTAGAACCTATAAGAAAAATGGTATAATTTTAGGAGGCTGAATGGAAATTGATCATTTTTAATGCTCGTATTATATTTATGTTTAAAAGACTAAGATGAAATTTATATTTTAATCTCTGAGTTATTTTTTATCCCTTCATATTTTTGTTGTAGTGATTCATATGTAGACTTTGAATCACTTATGCCACTATCTTAGGTCGATAAGTTTTTTCACTTGTCATTTGGGTGTATTTAAATCTTTAAATTGGTTTAATTCTGGAACAAAGATGAATGAAATTGAAATAAAATTAAGAGCTTCTCTCTTGCAATTGGGCGCCCCGAAATGAGCAAATTATGCTTTTGACCATGGTGTAAAAATAATAAAAGAAAAGTTCAAAGAAAAGCATTGCTTACGTGGTATGATTTGAGTTTGCCATCTCCCAAGTTTTAGAAAATTTCTTACTTTTGGGCATATACATGATTTGGTCCCTTACAGTTACTGGAATTCTTTGATTCTAGATTTTATAGCAAGCCATCTTTGTTTTGTCCTATTTGACATGATAATTTATCATTTGATGCTAATTAGCATGAGGCACAGTGCCTTTGTTGGACACAGCTTGACTACAAGTCTACAACACATCTAGACACCATCAGCCACACCCTGTATGACCCATTATTTGTAACAAACTTTTACGAGATCAAATCTGTTGTGTCTCTGTCCTTGGCACCTTGTGACATAGACCTTATGTTTAGTTTCTTTACAAATGCTTTTATTGTTTTCGTTAGTAACAGAAGTTTGCATTTCTCAATATTTGAGTCTTTTGCAAGATTATAAAAGTATCCATATTATAAATGAGAATGATTGATGTTGACATTTGTTCTACATGGCATTTGTCTTACGTTTGTCCTCCATTTCTCTCTCCTCTCTCTCCATTTGAATTTTAATTATTTTCTCATTTCACTTTAAATTCAACTTTTTCTTTATCTTGTATCAAAAATATATTTTTAATATATATGCATACATGTAGTTTGAAAAATATAATAAATTTGTATGTTTTTTTAGTGATATTAGGAGTTTACGTTGAGATTATTAAAAATTTTCTGCTACATTTATTAGTTATTACCCTTAATATCAAAAAAATTATTCATGATTTAAAGTTGATTTTATAATTAAATTATGTTCAAATTGCCTTTAGGCACGGGTAATTGTTAGTTTGATTACGAAACATTGAGTGTTTTCTTTTTATGGATTGGGATTTGGTTGGTCCTTCCCCAACACCTCCAAGTGAGAAGCTTATATTGTAAATTTTGTTATATTGATCAACTGTTTCATGCTGACATTTTGTTTCTGTTCCCCAATTTCATGTACTTGGCTTTTATATATATGAATATCAACTATGTTCACATGTATTATTAGTTGTGTAAGAGGTTTTACAGGTTCTCTGATTCAGTTAATGGATCTTGATTTGTGATCCAGGTGGGGATGCAGCTATAGCAGCAGCTGATGCAACAAAGTTAGTACTCTCTGTGTGTCTCCTTATTGCTTAATTGCTTCAGAAAATTTTGGATTAACTATGATAATTAATCTGTTGTCTTGTGTGACATCGTGTAAATTGTATAAATACTTAAAATCTAAAATTTAGACTAATATATCATTTCCTGAAAATCTCTGAAAAATAATTAAATTACAAATTATAGGAAAGGGAGTTTGGAGGTATATGAAATTTCTAATGGAATGGGTATAGATGAGGGGTTGTATTAGAGTTTTATTATAAGAGGGAGTGTATCAATGTAATATACACACACACACCCCCTACAGATGCATAGCTTCTGGCAAGGGGTGATAAAGGAAAGAACACTGGTGATTTTTGACAAAGAAAGGACTGACGGTGAGCCTTCTCTCTCCTTTTCAAACCTCTCTCTCTTTTTTCTTTTTCACACGCGCGCGCACACACATACACATGTTATATGTTGCTTTGCAACGGATACGCCATTGGTTTAAATCAACACAAAGTAATAAAGAAAACAAGAATAAATCACCAAGAACATAATAATATACGTAGTTCGGCGATGCGCCTACGTTCACGGGCAACAAAAAGATCAATCCATTATAATCAATACGGATTACAAATCTTTCTTACTCTTTGGCCTCTTTACAAGCCTCTCTAGTGTTTAGAATTTGTAACCTACGGTTTAGACATAACAAGATATAGGGTTCTCAAAAACACATAAAAGTTCCTAGCTTGCGCCCCACTATCACTGAGAACCGTCTCGATGATCTTTGCTCCGTCCAAACGCTATTGAACAGAAGATTCTTGATGCCACCTCCACCTGGACGTCCCTTGGCTCCATTCGATCAAAATCCTCCAGAAATCCCACTGCCTTGGAACATCCGGACGGCCCATCACCATCGTCTGAACGCAATGCTCCAAAGCCGAACTCCAACATTGTGCCAAAATCTGTTCGGACGGGAGTCACGTCCGTCTGTACACAACTGCACAATGAGCAAAAACACAAAACAATCTCAACATATATAATACTGATAGCTATGTAAAACTTGAAGTAAAAGGGGCAATTAAGTGATGGATTACGTTAATTATGACAATACAATAGTGGGTGCGTGCGAGATTGCTACAGAGCGAGGTTGTGTGACAACACTTGGTGGGTGACGCGTGTGTGATGAGCGAGTCATTGGTGTGTGTTTGGGTGACTGGTTATAAGTGCATTGACAACGAGTGTTTTGAAACAACTTAAGCTGTGATACTACTATTGTCACACCTTATCAAAGGGCTTGGTCGTGAACTACAAATTATAATTTGTGGAATATGTAATAAATCAACACAAGAATAGTTAAATCGCAATTGAATTGAAACTAAATGTTAAAATACGAAATATAAACAACCCTGAAGTAAAATTCAACAATAAGATAATATTAATATCCTAAAATTCCAATGTCACAAGTTAACAACTCGCTAGTTACTTAAATGAAAATTCAACCAACTAAACATTCTAATAAAGATTGTAAGAGGATTCTCTGTCAACACCAAACTCATCTAATTTCCAATGTGCTCACCTAAAAAGAGTTAATAGATGGTGTGAGCTCACATTCTAATGAATGATAAAACATACTGGTTAATATATAGTTTTGAATCAAGAATGAAAATAAAATATTAACAATAACCATGTATCACAAAATAGAGATTAGCACTACGTAATTGTTAAACCTATTCACCATAACATTTTAATTCACGTTTCAAATTTTATAAATTAAGTCCATGTGTCAATACACAACATTAAGCATCTCAAATCCGCATGCTTTTCTCAATGTTGTTCACATCAAGTTTTGCAAGACCATGCGTAGCTCAATGCATCATTGTTCGTGGATCTACACATATCTTACACACATTTGAGTACGAGTGTCAGGTGCGGATATGTACCTTGGGATTCGATATGAAACCTCTAGACTAAAAATATGCGGAATTGTCTAAAAAGTATCAAAAAATTAGGACATGAATACGTAGCTACGGGAAAAATGAGTCCAATAGCAATTTACAAGCCAATACTTAGTTTCTTCATGTATTTATTAATTGTTTACATATTGATTTTTCACTATAGATAATTATTTTCATTTTTAGTAGCTTTATTGTACACGATAACTATAAGCTATAGATATGATTTTAGTATATTATTTTCACTTTTTACTATTTTATCGTGATTGAGATCCCAGCTTTATTCGATAAAAAGTAGCAATACCCGACACATATCTTGGACTCGTGTTGGGTTGTGTCAACACGAGTACTACGCCAAAGCTTGCGAGTTTGTGTAATATAAATTCACACATATCACACTTGGTTATCGAGATGATACTTGTGATTATTCTCTAAGTCAATTGGATTGACATGGCCCACTAGTGATGAGAATTATCCACTAGAATATTTCTTGAATTTTTAGCCACGTATATATATATATATATATATATATATATATATATATCACGACATATTACCACGAGATACAGAAAATTTTTATAAAACATGCACATTACCCCAACAGTTATCAAACATGCATTTTAGGAGAATATATATATCACAAATCAAATAATTTATGGAAAAAATGATATATCATGCAAAATAACCCACCCGTGGTTAGAAAAAGTATACAAATCAGTCACCTTGAATGCAAACATAAGAAATCATTAGTAATAATTGGCATTAACCCCAAATACGAAAATTTAAATTCTACATAGAACCCCCACTCCTATGGACTTTATGCACATTAATTTTCTCTAGGTCGTTATTATCTCTCACCCATTATAAAATTTAGTATTTTAATCAAATCTGATTTTTAAGGAAAAAAATATTTTAAAATTTTACGATAATCGGGTTAAGTTCCTCTGTTGATCTTATTAGTTAGTCATGTTAGTCTACTATTTATCCCCCTATGAGGATCTATATTTTAGAATGGAAACTGATTAAAATAATTCAAAAATGCATTTTACACATTGAAAAACTTAGAAGTCTGTTGTCGAGGTTAGTAAGCAGCCTGATTAAGTGAGACGCAACTAAGGTGTACCAAAATGTGTAGGCCTTAACACACAGCATAAAAACCAATATTTTTCCACCATTGTAGCACTGAAGCTGCTGCTCGACTTCTAAGAAGAAAATAACAATTTGTACTTGTTTATCCTTTCTCTCTCTTATTTTTAGATCTTATTTGTCATTATTATTACTACTATATATGTGTGTACTTAAAGTATTATATAACTATTTCTCACAAAAAGACACTCCATGCTCCACACACGCCCACACCCTCAAGTCTAACACCCAATTCACCCATATCCCTTACTTGAATATATATATATATATATATATATATATATATATAAAGCGCTATATTATTTGTTTGTTTTCATAAATAAAAACCCACAATTTTCATGCACAATACACTTATGACCAGTAACTCAAGCGCACACCCATGACTCACTGATAACACACTCGTCACCCACCAAGTGCCCGTCCCACAACCTCACCCCATAGCGGTCGTGCACAAGCCCGCCATGTTGTCATAATTAACATAATCCATCACTTAATTTTCTTTTTTTGCTTCAAGTTTTACATAGCTATCATTATTACATAAACAAAAGAGAGAAATCTGAAAAAGAAATAGAAGGCTCACTCTCGGTCCTTTCTTTGCCAAAAATCACCTGTTGTTCTCTCTTTTTTCTCCCATTGCCAAAAATTTTGCATTTGTAGGGGGGGGTGTGTGTGTGTGTGTGTATTATATCTATACACTTCCTCTTATAATAAAACTTTAACCCGACCCCTCATCTATATCAATTCCATTACGAATTTTATGTACCACTAACTTCCTTTAAAAAAAATGAGATAAAATTGTTGATACCCATTTGAAATTTAATTATTATTCAAAAAATTTCAGGAAAGGATATAATTGTCCACATTTTATATTAAGCATTTATACAATTTACAGGATGTCCCATCTTGTGCTCAATTGCTTCACATCAAATTCACCTTGTGGCAAGGTAGCTTTTATATACTGGCAGTTTTGATCCTTCTCTCCTTGGGGATCCCGGATCCTTGTGGCTTCAGGCATAAGAGTCTTGTGCTGGTCTTCTTGGAAACCTTTGTTAGTTTGCCATTTAAAATAAAGTGATATAAGATGAGCAAGATGAGCTGATCTCTTCTGTTGACACGATTATGGCGGCATGGGGTTGTGGAAGTTCATGTGTTAAGAATTAGTCTGAGATTTTTGGGAGACTTGCTTGTATGCAATTGGCTTGGAAGGCAGCTAAAAAAAATTAGTTGTACAAAACTGAATTTTAATTTTTGAGATCCAGCTTTATGGTATACAAAGCTTGCATAACCAGATATATTATCTGAACGAATTACTGATAACAATCATGCCCCTGGTCAAAGTGGATGATTATTTTTAGAAGTATTGTGGATGTTGGATGTTAATTAGACATGAATGTGTTGGTTGTTGTCACTTGTGGGGGATTATTATGCCTTTGATTTATCGAACTGAAATGGTTAATTTTCCTTGCCCATCCAGTGTAGTGTGGTTGATATGCTGAATGACCTGTATAATCTTCTCTCTCTTTCTCTCTCTCTCTCTCTCTCACACACCTGTACTTTCACGTTTTCCATTTTCACAGGAAGGAACTTCTGAGAGCTATTGATGTACGGCTTGTTGCTGTCTGGCAGGACTTGACCACAGCTTGTGCTCGAGCAGCTGCTGCTGGTTTTACCCCTTATACAGTCTCGGAACTTCAACTGTTTGCAGATCAGTTTGGTGCCGGTCACCTGAAGTAAGAACTCTGGAAAACCCTACCTTTCTTACCTCCTCCTACATTTCTCAAGTATGCATGAAAAAAGGGAATTTCCATGCTTGGCCCTATTTTCTCTCCTTCCATTACGTGGTTGGCTGAGGTCAATACCCAATACTATTCTTTATATGCCGAAAATTAGGTCAAGCAGCTGAACATTTATTCAATGCTCTTGAAACAATACTCCAATGACCATCACCACCACACATTTGTGTGGAATCAATCACCAAACATATGGGGTCTACATTTATGTTACATGGAGTATTTTAAATGTATGAAGTATCTTAGTTGAACACTCGACAAGGGCATGGAATATGTGTTCAACATATTTATTTAAATATTTACCTAAAAATCATATTTAGTAATTTGAATTTACTATACTACGTATAAACTCTTATATTATACATGAAATATTCAATGAAACTTTGTAACACCATTTACCCTAATATATATTAGGAAACTAGCGAGTTGTCCGTGCCTAAAGACACTTTTAAATATATTTGAATCATTGGAACAATCTTGAACAATAGTTAAGAATATATAAATTTTAAAAGCAAAAATATACTAAGAAATCAATTCAATTACTAACTTTTACTACCAATTCATACAAAAAATTAATAAAATAATAGTGTATAAAATTGATAAAAGTAATATATATAAAATGTGTAGATACTAAATATAACAATACATATAAGAGCCTACTTTTAATAAAAGTCCTAGCACTAAAACTAAACATATTAGGTAAATATTTCTCATTCTGGTTAGCGGTTCTACTATTAGATTAACATATAAATTGGGTTAACATCATTACATTTTGTCTAAATATAAATCCATACATAATCTAATAATTGATACCATGATCCATGCCTATTGCACATTAAAGTACACTTATACTTTAGCTTGAATAGTTTTTGTACATTCCATATAGTGTAAAAAGATCTTAAGCACATAGTTGTCATTCAATATTAAAATATGATTATTTAAGATATGTTAAATAATCTTTCTTATATGATATCAATAATAAGAAATCAACGAGGAAATAACTTTAAATTATAAATAATACTAAATTAATTTAGTCATATTAAGACTTTTGTCGATAAACAGAGACTTTCAAAATAGAAAGAAGATATATAAATAACATTTTAGTTTTTTAATTTAATTTTATTGATTTTATATCAATTAAGTGAAAGTTTAAAAATTGTCTTTCTATTTTGAAAAGTAAAATTACTTTCTATAGGAATTGATTTGAATATTTATTAAATTTGTGTATTTTTGGTTTTAAAAAATTATGAGTGAAAATCCAAAAGAATAGTTTTAGATAAACATGAAAAAGTTAAAGATAAAAAGGCAGAAGAGAGTATAGTTTTCATAGGAGAGTATAATTTTATGAAAACTAATCTTGATCGTAGGATTTGGGTATAAAATATATCTCAACCATAGATGAAGGAGAAAGAACATATTTTTAAAGAATCAATCTTTGCCATAAAATTTGTATTAAAATGCATCTCAACCGCTCTGCATGATAAAATGCTACGTAGGACATTTAGAAAAATTTGCTCTGTTTTATTATATAGATATGAATATTTTGTTGTATTCCAGTGTGCTTGACATGATAATTAGATGAACCCAACAGTTATAAAGATAACTACCCAATACCTGCACCCGAATCCAACATAGGCCTACACAAATGTGTAGTGATGATGGACTTGGAGGATTTTGCTGGAGGAGCAATGAAGAGCTGTTCCAAGCAGCTTGCTAAGGTGACTACCCAGTGCTATTTACAGAAAAATAGGGCAAACAGCTTGCTACTAGCCATATTTTGTCAGTAGGTCCTTTTTCCGATGGTTTACAGTATCTGGTTTGGTTTGGTTGGCTGGCTTGAGGGCATAATGAATGGGAGGGGAAAAGGAGAGAGGTATTCTCTCTGTGCCAATACTTTTCTCCCTGGAAGTATTATATATTTCAGTGGGACCGTACATGTTATCAATGCTGTGGCAAACATATTGTTATTTTATCCAGTGTAGTCCAATTATGAGAGGTAAAAAGAATCGAAAAAGGAAACTAGACAAACCTGCTTTCTCCAACGCCAAGAAAGAAAAATTGGAGCACTTAATGGTAGTGATTTTCCACAGGCCATCCATCTAATGTTAAAACCCGTCTAATCTTGGACTTAGAAGTAATTAGTTGACAGGTTGATTTACCAGTTCTCTATTACCCTTTCTTTTTTCCTTTCTACTCCTCTCTCCCATGAGTGGACAAAAGTGAGATCTTGAATTGGTTCTTTCATTCTTCTCTCCTCCCTGTTCTACTTTTCCATAACTTCACCCAATCAACTTTTGTCTAATTAATTGAGATCGGCCATGTGTTTTTAGTCTCGTGTTCCTCTGCTTAACTTCTAGTTAAACTGTGAGCATATAGATATTCTTGTGATTGCATTAATTTTAGTTTGGGACTATCCTTTGGATTTCATCTTGGTTTTTGGCCGCTTTTCCCCATTAAACCCTGAGGTTGTATTAATTTTAATGACAAGGGATCACCTGTTCTTATAAAGAGTATACGTTCTTCTGTCCCTATATATTTAAAATTGTTAGATATATTTCAAAATTCACGTATTTGGAGATTCTTACATGGTCTAACGATTTTTAATATATTGAGACAGATGGACATGTTTTCGAAACAGAGAATCTGCTCAATTTTAATCATTTACTTTCTTTTGATTTTGCCACGTGGATACTAAAAATTAATAGCAAGGAAAGGAAAATACTGAGGACATATTGTTGTCAGGACGTGGTATGGCCAACTAAATTCTTACTGATTTAAAACTCTACGAGCAGCCGATCTGTTCGGACAACGAAACTATATCACATGTTTACCTTATTAAGGTGATGCTTGGTATTGCTAAAATTAGTAGCTTATAAATTGTAATTTGTAGGAAAAGTTTGTGAATGTTTGGTAAATATTATAGTTTATAATTGAAATAGAAGAAAAAATAGTTATAAGTTATAATTCAAGCTATAGGTGTTTGTTAAAATTTATAATTTATAGCTAAAATTATTATTAGAAAGTTGTAGCATGAAGTTTTGCCAAACACGTTCGAAGCCGAGTTGTCAAATGTTCAATGGGTGCCTACCTGAAAGGTTTTAGTTCTCTTCTTTGGATTCTTCCTTGCTGGCTTAATTGATTGGTGCGCCTAATCGCATGCGGACTTGCAAGCATGATGATATGATTCGCCCATGTAGTCTAATGCGAAACGCAGCTTGGCTTCAAATTGATGGCAAAGTCGCACTGGTCGCTTTAAAAGATGGCACAAACTCAGAAAACAAACTCAAGAAATTTATCTTGAATTCAAAATCAATTGTTCATATTCAAGTGAGCCATATTTTTAGCGAATTTAAATTATTTATTTTGAATTTTGAATGGATTTTTTAGTTTGTTTTCGAAGTTTGTAGAATTACTGGGTAGTAGAATATGGGTGGTCTCGGTCTTGCGTCTCGGTCAACCTTGGATACCCTGAGGTGGGTCTTGCTGGGTCTGATCCAAATTGTGTATTGTTTGGTTTTGCACTTGCCATGTGGGATAATTGGGGTTCTTGGTGTCATATTCGGCTGGTGGCTCCACACGATGTTTGGCTTCCTAGACCTCTCTGGTTAAAGCGTGTCCCCACTTCATGTGCCCTCTGTTCCTCTGATTTAGGCCATCCTGCCCCTACACCGTTTTCCCTTTTGTTTGGGGATAGAATCAAGCCAATCCCTCTCTCTATATCTATATTATTTTATTATAGAAAAGCAATCACTTTAGTATTTTCTTATTTTGAAATTATGTGATGTTTTGCTTTTTTGTCTAAAATGCTCATTAAAATTTATGCCCACTATATTTTTTTGTAACTGTTCAGTTTTTTTAAAGAAAGTTAACCAAGTGTTTGGATAAATTTGTATGCACCTTAATTAATATTGGAATCTTAAAATTACCAATCAAACAAATTTCCAGTAATTATTACTGGAAATAAATAAATAAATAAATAAATAAAATATATAAAAAAAACACCCTAGAGGTTGA
>JAOTRH010177581.1:0-12133 GCA_034768845.1 Heliamphora exappendiculata | reverse complement strand
GGAATATGCCCATCACTACGTGTGTGGAGACCACTTTCCATCGACTGGTTAAGTATATGGATCGAATGAGGAGTCGTACTGAGAACATGATTCGGAATAAAAATGTATATTCGAATTCAGTGCAAGAAAAGATCCTTCGTAACCAGGAGATATGCAATCAGCATGTATTGATACCATTTGACAAGTAAATCCTATTTGTATTACATTTGTTGGAGATGCATGAAGTTATAATAATATACTATACATATTGGCTATTTGTAATTAACAGGAGGCAGGGGATGTACGGGGTAGTGACCGCAGTTCGACAAGGCAGAGGTCGAAACCGCCACGTAGTCAACATACATAATAGAACATGTGATTGCGGTAAATATGAGATTTACCACTACCCTTGCGCGCATATGTTAGCTGTTCTTGCTGACCTCGGAGTAGATGGCTTATTTCTTATTGCACCCGAGTATTCGGTGTCAACATACTTGCAAGTTTGGCAAACGAGGTTACAACCAATGCCACATGAAGATTATTAGTTAACGCAAACTTCTTGGTTGTCCTTGCAAACCCGAACCGTATAAGGCCTGCAAAGCCAGGACGTTCGCAGCATAGCCGAATCCACAATGAGATGGACATGTCACGACAACGTATGTCGAATCATTGTGGTATTTGTTAGCAAACAGGGCACGGCGGGCGGATATGCCCCAATAGGCCACAATAGGTTGACATGGAAATGACATGCGGACCCTTGTACTGATTCCCCAGTTGATGCTTATATTGTTGAATTTGCGCTTGTAATAAGAGTCATGCTCATTTATAACATTTTGGTTATATATACTATTCAATCACATGAAAAGAATCATTAATTATTATTATCTATTTCCAATACTTGTTGATACAAGAAAACAAAATCAAAAAATTTTAGAAAAACAATATTGAAAATCCAAACTTTTACTAGATGTTATACTTAAAAATTCAAATAATATAACTGTGTTTTTAGGGTTTGCTATTGACATGACTCTTCAT
Organism: Heliamphora exappendiculata; assembly: GCA_034768845.1. NCBI lineage: Eukaryota > Viridiplantae > Streptophyta > Magnoliopsida > Ericales > Sarraceniaceae > Heliamphora > Heliamphora exappendiculata. Next base: position 11,119 of record JAOTRH010177581.1, on the reverse strand, counting down.
CTAAGTAGGTGCGAGAAGTTAGAGTAAAGGGCTTCATGACGAACATGACTACTCGACCATCCTGATATTGATGTTAGTGGTCAATAAGGTGCATGACCATATGCATGACTAGCGACTAACAATCGTCCCTTCTACAAATCACGTGGCAACGCTAACAATTCTCCAGTCACTCCAAGTTGAAGTCTTTTATAAATAGCAACTGTTGTGATTGAGATACACATACCTCTAGCCAATCCAACCAAGCCAACATAACCATCACATAGTGTTGACATATACAGTGCGCGACATATTTGTTGCTATGGGTCGTAGTTGGGTTGGTGATAATGACTTTGTATACCCTCAGATCCTAACCTCCGCTACAGTACAAACAGTGTACGTACCATGCGATCCGAGTTACAATATCGGATTACGCAATCAGAGGTCCTAGTGCATGACTGTTGAGCAGCTGGTGTTCGAATCCCATGACAATTAGGAAAGAACATGCCCACTGATACTACTCAAAAGTTGCAGATGGCTTTACATCGTTTTCGTGACGAAATTAATCACATGCAAATGCGGTTACACAGATTCAGTTGTGAACAGACATCGAGGGAGCGAGAAGAAGAAGGTTTACTGCACGAAACGTCATTGTATCACAATTGAAGCATGGATGCTACCTACAAATCAGATATTGAAATATCAGATGATGATGAAAGCACAGGATGTGCGCCTGTATTCTATAATGCAGAACAATACTTTATCATGTAAGTCTTACAATTTTAGTGCTGAAAGATGCGAATAATAATTTTTGAAAACTTGAGATTTTTAAGATAAATGTAGCATTTAAAATGTAAAATTGAAAATGCTTTTCATAAAGTTTATTTAACAAGAAAAAACTTAGAATCCCCAATTATCGAAAAATCTCATTTTAAAAAAATATTTATATTAATTTTTTCAAAACAATGTATAGTTAATTTCTCTCGTCAAGACGATTTGAAAAAATATTTTTTAAATCAAAATCAAACAAAAGTTCAAAAACTACAAAATTTAGCCAAAAATACCAACTCTTATAAGAGTATTTTATCCTTTTTTAATTAAAATGAAATAGAAAAAATAAAAAAGAGAAAGAAAATATTATAAGAAGATGAGATAATAAAAATATATATAAAGATAATAAGGCACTGTTTGGGATAGCGTATTATGGTCTTTTTTTATTATCTTTTTTCGTCTTTTCTTAACTTTTTATTTTTTTTTGTTTGAATTTGTTGGTTTTTCGATTTGTCATTATAAAATGAATCTATAAGTATAATTATTTTGGCTAAAGTTAAAATTTTTTTACTAAAGATGATATAAAATTTTAAAGTAATTTTTTCTGTCTTATATGAACTTTTTTAATTTTTAGAAAAAGTTTTAAAAATTATCATCATTTGAGCTAATTGAATGTTTTTTACTAAAAATTAAAAAAAGGCCACAAAACAAAGCTTTAAAAATGTTATCCCAAAAAGTGCCTTTAAATTTGAAAATATTTAAAAATCAAATAAACTAATAACCAAAAAAATGTATTAAACGAACGCTTTGTGAATTTATACATAAAATGTGTTTTTCAAACACGCTTTTCTCGAAAAATTAATTTTAATAGAAAACGTGTTTATCAAGCATGCTTTTTATGAAAATTAAATTTATACTTAAAACGTGTTCACTAAACATGCTTTTAATGAAAATTAATTTTAAAAAAAAACGTGTTTAGCAAATACGCTTTTTAGTAAAACTAAATTTATACTTAAAACGTGTTCACTAAACACGCTTTTAATGAAAATTAATTTTAAAATAAAACGTGTTTACCAGACATGCCTTTTATTAAAATTAAATTTATACTGAAAACGTATTTAATAAACACGCTTTATGTATAAATTCAGAAAGCGTGTTTGTTAAACACGCTTTTACGTAGGTTGGGAATTAAGTTTTGAAATTCTTATTTTGATAATTAAGTTAAAAAAATATCTTATTTTGGTAAAAGAGCCCAAGAACTTGTCCTAACATAAGCATAGAGTGTAACTGAAACAAATAGGAATATGATGTTTATATTGTTGAGAGTATTTTCCTCACAGGATAAATGTTTAATCTATATCTGTGTGTTTGTGTTTGTGTGTGTGTGTGTGTGTGTGTGAGAGAGAGAGAGAGAGAGAGAGAGAGAGAGAGAGAGATGAGGGATTTTTTTAAAAATGGCTGTGTATATATGAGAGTGATTTGAGAAAGAGGTCAAATAGAATCAAGAGAAGCATAAGAAGATTAGAAGAGGTGGATGATAAGGTTTCATGGCTTTTCTTATTTGAAACTAGAAGGCATGATGTAGAGGTGAGATGATGTCGTGAATCTCTCCTCCTCCTTCTCTTCCTTCCTCTTTTCTTCCTTCTACTCTCTCTCCAACTAGGGGCACAAAAGTCTTGAGGGAAAAGGGGTGGGGGACTGTCATCTTTGATAGAGGTTTGGGTGCGAAAGGACTAATTTGTCCTTAATTGGCTTTAGAGTGTGATTTAGTTACGAGGAACTAAAAGGGCCTTAATTATGGACTTTAAGCTAGATTAATAAGGCCTTGGTTACGGATTTAGTAAGGATAAAATTAGAATTAGGCTAATCTCTAGACATTCTTCCTTATAATATAGAAGAAAGTACAAGTACCTTGACCCAATTTAAGGAAAAAGTCTAGCGCTTCTCCTTGTTTTAGCAAAAAGTACAATCATCACAATTTTTTTAATCTACGACTAAGTTGATGTTGAATGGGAGGAAGTTCAACTTGGGCTAGCTCACTCGAGGCCCAACGAGCACTAAAAGGGAGGCCCTAATGTATGGTCCAGGAGGACCAAAATCAGGGTAAAGAACTACGCAAGGCCGAGCAAGTCAGTCGAGCTACAGGGTTAATATGAACAGGGTGACCAGATCAGCATGATGTCAGCTACATGGCCGAGCTCCAGCATTAATGAGGGTAGCTTGACCACGCAAGAAACATTAAATGTGATTAGACCGAGATCGTACATTCATCATACAGTGGCTAATTCAGACCATATGAGCTTGAATTACCCATTTGCTGTAATGCCCCAAAACTCGAGACATTAAGGCAAACATATAGTAATAAGGGTTATGCTAATGCATCATTTTATAATTAACATATAAGATAATGCATCCACAATCATTAGGTTTTCCTCGGCAATTGCCATAAAAGTTAAAAGTACAGTCATTCAACAAATGTTTTCAAAGTTTGATACGAGAAGTGAAAGAAACCAACGATTACAGCTTAACAAAAATGATAGTGAAAAGCGGCCTAGAGTCGATCTTCTTCAAGTAGACCCAAAGTCTGGTTGCTCCTGGTACTCCTCTTGTTCAGCAAAAACATTTTTTTCACCTGATATGAAACACCATGAGTTACGAAGCCCAAAAGAAACTGTAGGAAATCCTATTGTTCTAACTCAAGTAACAATCTAACTCAATCAACATTCTGGAATAAGTTTTCACGTAATCACACAGTAGGATAACAATTCGTTGATATTGATTAAAATACAACATATATGGTGATGATATATGCAATACAGGTAACCAACCTGACACCCGACCACAAGAACAACTAGCGGACTTCATGCCAGGAAATCCAAAGAGTTAGATTATATTGGCAATTGACTACTTGAGCCATAACAACTTTCTCTCGTTGTGAAATGATACCACATCACCTGATTTTATACCACGGTTGCCTTATCTAGATCACAACAGCATGGGGTTAGGTCCGCCGAATCAAGCTTACTCTGACTTTCCTCATCAAGTGTTAGTGGTACCCTTTGAAGGAATTGAAAACCTAGGAAACTAAGATTGTGCATACGAATTGAATCAAACACGGCGCGGTACATGATCTACAACACACAAAAATATTGTACAGCACCGAATTGTCCGGACAGACGGGAAACCATTCAGATAGAATTTGTACAGGATAAACATAAACAACTCCTAAACCCTAAAATAGAAAACCAGTACACCCACAAGGCGAAATAGGGATTATACCTACTTGATCCCACTGGGTTGATCACATTTCTGAACTTATACTCGAATATGAATATCAACACGGCAATCAATCAACAATCTTTCTCTACTTAGATCTTCTGTTGTATTCCCAAACGCCAAAAACACAAACTAAGTATGAGCTTAGATCCTTTGTGTTTCCAACCCTGTCTGGCTACCTCTTTTTTTCTCTGGTTCACACAATCTGTGAAACCCCTAAGAAACTGAATAATGATTCATATCTAGCGGCTAAGGTTATAACAGCATATAAATAGGCTATAGTAGGGACCTAAGGAGTAAATAAGATTTGGGCATCTAATGTAATTAGAAAAATTCACTTTAACCTAGAAGTAATTTTTTAAAAATATAAATTACAAATCATACCATTAAAGAATTGTAATTGCACTCTCGGCATTATTCTCAAAACCAATTAATCAAGCTTCTATTATAAATGCTTATTATTCTCTCCACATTAAGATTACAGATGTCCGTCTATTAAATTTAATTACTGATAATTATATTTAATCAATATCTTTAATAATTACTTAAGACCTTCTACTTAACTTATTTGATATGCTGGATTATAAAATCTACCTGTAGGGTTTAGAACGATCAAAACTTATAAGTTTTTTTAATGAGGTATCATCAATCTCTTGCTGGGACGTGAATTCTGTCAATAATTAATATCCACCATTTATATAACACCGTTATCCAACTCACCGGAGTTATAGACACGTAAAACATTGCACACTCTAATGAATCAAAATAATAAATATTAAATATATATGTCTAATAATTATTTTAAAATTAAATGGATAAATACTCATAATAATCATGGTGTAAATTAATTTATATAGTAAGTACAAAATTAATTACCCAACATGGTCATATTCAATATATACAAAGTGTATTAGCACAATGAGTTGAAACAATTGTCAAAACAATTACTGTTTCCTATATTCAAGATAGATCTACTAAACATTATATTACAATCCTATCGATAGTGTGTTCAATTCCATCTAAGATTGTGAACCAAAACTTATATTCTACAAGAACTGATAATCTGATATTCCATGTGTAAGACAAATTCTATACACCTAATTAACTACTATGTAGAATAAAAGACACCCATGCACAATATTAAATAAATAATAAAATGCATATATTGCTTATTACAATTCTCATAAATTATAAAAACTAATTTTATTAATAAATAAAATTAAATAATAAAATTTAAAATCATGATTTTTAGTACACAATCCTAACACCCTTGCACAACATCAACCCAAAATTTGGGGTATCAATTCAGGAATTTCAAAGGGACACACTCAACTGATCAAATATGGCACCATTACACTCCCTACACTAGGCTCTCATCTACCTATTTTTGAATCATCATGGCACGACACACGTTCTCGTATGATTGGTTTACCGTTCACGACACACGTGAGTCGGTTGCAAAAAAGGCACGACTCAAGGTGTACATAGTCTAGCTATACCAACCACAACTCAAATGTGCAACCAACCCCAGTAGGACATGCACCCAAATGATCATGGCAATGATGAAGGTACAACTTCATGCAATTTTTAAATGTACAACTCTAATGCATACTTGCATGATCATACTATGCATGCCTTCATTCTCATAGCATCATATAACTTAAGTTATAAATGAAATATATCCACATATTGCATGCTTATATTTTCATGATCTCATAAATTACAATGAACCATCACACTTAGGCAAATTCAATTTTTAGCATTTATCCTAATTTCCAGATTTATCAACAGTTGGAAAGAAATTTATTTGGACTATCAAACTAACTTCAAACGTTCTAGTTTTTTAACACAAGCGATATCAAGGGGTCCTCTAACATTTTTATGAAAAACGCATTTTCATTTACTCATTAAAAACAAGTGATTTAACCCTTACAACAAAAATGGTTGAATCTTTATAGAGACAAATTCTCTTAATTCCAGATTTCTCTTTAGTCAAAAGAAAATATATTTGAGGTACCAAATAAACTCTAAATGTTCTAAATATTGGACAGGAGTTAGGCACGCAGGGTAAGCCCGCCAAGCTCAGACAACCATAAAACTTAGGTTGGAAGATTTATGAAGTTCCCTAACTTTTTCGTGAAAGGTACATTTTCATATAGTCAATAAAAACAGGTGTTTTGATTTATACAAGAAAGTGGGTTAAATCTCTATTTGAGAAAGAGATCATGTGATTTTCAGATTCTATATCAGTCAACAGAAAATTCATTTGAAGGGTAAAATCAACTTTATTTATTTTACAATTTGGACATAAGCTAGATTAAAGGGTTCTTAACATTTTCATGAAGAACATATGTTTAAAGAATAAATAAAAAATAGGTGATTTAGCTTCCACAAGAAAGTGGGTTGAATCTGTTTAGAGAGACAGATTCTATCTAACGACTTTAAAAATATGTTTGACATATCAAATAATGATAAAAATCCCTCGATTTTGGTAGCCAACTAGAAAAATGTGTTAGGTATAACATTTGTAAAGAAACCATTTTCATTAAGTATAAGTTGGGGTTTTTCTACTGGGACAGAAGCATGATAGAAATTATAACGTTTTAGACAAAATTCAATATCTCCAAAAGTACCTATTTAAATCACTTCAAATAAATTTTATATAAAATATAACACAAATATCTTACCTTGGATATCTTGGCACAAGGGGACTTTTATGGAATTTATTAAATTTGTTTAAAGTTGAATTCAAAGATCTAAAAATTTGAAACTGAACTTAAACTTAAGTGGCATAGCCTCTAAACATTTTGCATGGCATGAATTTCACATCTTTTTAGCCTAGACCATACTAAAAACATAACACAAATTAAAGCAAGCTCATCAAACAAAAATAACGTGATTCATGCTTTCAATAGCTCAAGTCAAGTATTAATTTATATACAAAATAGTCCCTAGTTTTAGTTTTAGCTCACTTTTAACTAACTTTTATTTGTGTTCTTGATTTGATTTTTTAAGAATGATAGGAGAAGATTATGAATTGAGTGAAAAAAAGTGAATTCCATAAAGTTCTTAATTTCTAAGCAGGTATAAGAATGGACTTAGCTTTGATGCTAAATTCCTTCTTCTTCTTCTTCTCTTTTTCATCATCTTTTTCTTTTTTTCTCTCTTTTACACTCAATCTCTCCCTAAAACTTCATATGGCCGGCCATCAATGGGGGAAGCGGCAGAATTTATAGCAATTTTGATAGTGGTAAGCCTACGTGGAGAGTGTAAGGTGGGTGGCGGCCTTATCCAATATAATTGCATACATGGGTTTTGATGTGACTATTCTATGGCATGGATTTGATGTGACTATTCTATGACATGAAGTGTATAAGTGGTTATAGTGGCTGGCCATGGAGAATTCAAGAGCACACAAAATCTAATTTGTATATACATATATTAATATCATAATGGTCTAAGATAGTTTAATTATACTCTATTACTAAAAAAAAATATTTAAAATGAGTTTTATATAGGAAAATAGTCATTTTTTATTGAGAATTATATTTAATTAATAAAATTATTATTGGCACATTATATTTTATAGTTTAAAATTATATTTATAATATTTGAATACATACACAATAATAACATGTATCAAAATAAGTCTTTTTGCATAAGAATGCATCAACAAACTTTTTAATTGGAAACTTATGTACATTTAAGTTTTTAATACTTTATATATATATATATAAAAACATGTGTATATAAATTTTTAGTGCCCAATTATTCCTATGCCATCTTTAAGATTAATGGGAAAAAAGTCCTAATTGTAATCATTATATCTTTTTGCTTTTTGAATTATTACATTTAACAATTTTAATTAAAACTAATTTTAATTTGGCGCATACTCTTAGGTGGTCATGTATACATGTTATATGTGTATTTTTTATGTGTGTATGTGTGTGTATTAATGTAGGTTGTAAAAAAAAAGATAAAAAAAGTATCTTAGGGGTTTTTGTGCAATTATAAAAATTTTAGGGTATTGTGTATAGTTATAAGAACTAAATACTTCAAGAATTTTAAGAGTAATTATAGCATAATTTAAAGTGTCTTCATACAAAAAGTGTATCTTATTATGAATTTTGGTGTCATGGACTAAGAGTGCAATTATCTAAAAATTTAGAGTTAAAAGTGTAATTATTGAAAATTATGAGATATTAGGTCTTTAAGTGTATTTTTTCTAGAATTTTGAGTTTATGCTTAGTTCTCTCATTCTTTGGACTTAGAATTATGTACCCACACATATCCCTATTGGGTCTTTTATGCGAATTCCTTATTTGATCTAGATTTAACCGTAATTCCTTGCCATATGGATTCTAGGACTTTAGGTTGACCATTTTAGGGTAATACTAATGATTCTTTGGGCTAAAAGGTAAACTTTTCTTAATAGGATTTTGGCACCAGGATCTCGTTTGTAGGTTTAAATCTCTCTCTCTCACTCTCTTTTTATCCTAGCGTAACCCTAATACGATATCATGACTTCTGTCGGTTTTCTTGATAACTCTTGTAACCTAAAACTGGGTTCTTACATTTGTAGGGTGAGGCCTGAGATGGGACTGGCCCATCATAAGTTCCAAAGCCAAGGTAGACCTCTTAACTCCTGTAAAAGGAGATGGAGTCCAAAGAATGAAGTATGAAACAACGTTCTTTTAGCCAAAACTCTCATCCATTTGTTTACTACATAGTTTCTCTCTCTAAAGCCCACTACTAACTTGATCGTCAGAGTAGCTTTCGACACTAGCCGCCGACCAGTTCACGCTTGCCTCTATGTGGAGGTCATTCAAACCATTCAGAGGTCGATTTGGGCTAGACCCGACTCACATTGTTTCAACATTTTTATATATCAATTCCCGTACATTTGGTTTCATCTATGGTGTTAGCCCAAGAGAATTTTAAATAGATTTTGATGATTTATTAATTTATATTTTTAATTAATTGATTTAAAAAGATTATATTTATTTGTTTGCAAAAAGATAGTATCGACACTTCATACCAAATGAGTCGACACTTTATGCTATTGTGCTGACACATTACGCCAAATGGGTTGACACTTATTGTTCTTAAATAGAACGTTTTGTGTCGACACTAATTAACTTTTGGGTCGATACCTTAAAGCAAAGTACGCTTGAAAAACTAAAGTGTATCGACACCATTAAAGTTTAGGGTTGACATTTTAACTGTTTTGTTTGAGATATTTCAGGAATTCAAGTGTGTAAACACCAAAGAGATTTGTGTCGACACTTCTAGTGTTGGACCGGGATCCAAGTTGAGTTGACACAAATGCAGAATGGGTCGACACCTCAATACCTTGACGGGATTCAACTTGTGTCGACTCCAACACTCATACGAGTTGACACCAAGTGATCCTCGGGGTTCTAGTATTCGAGTTCTAAGGGTCGACACCAAAGTTACATGAGTCGACACCTAGACATCATCCGAAAAACTCAACGTGTCGACAATAAAGTGCAACGGGTTGACACCAAGACTTCAAGTCATCTCCTAAATAATGACTCAAATGTGTCGACACCACAGAGTAACTGAGTCGACACAAAGGCACCCTTCGAAAATAAAGATTTTGGTTCGACACCAAATCAAAGCAATGTCGACACCGAAATTCCAGTAGCTAAGTCGGACTTCTAGGATCGACACCAAATCGAAGAAGGGTCAACACCATTTTTTCAATACCCAAGTCTAACTGAAAGGATCGACACCAAAGCAAAGTTGTGTCGACACTGAATTTTCAATAGCTAAAGTTTCTCATCAAAGTCGACATCAATGAAGGCATAAGTCGACTCCATGAGCAAACCATGAAGTCTTGAGTCAACACCAACTCTGATATGAGTCAATGTTGGAGAGTGAGCCGCACAACGAAAAAAAAAAGATTTTTATTGAATCGACGTCGTGACCATAAAAAACGACGTATGCAATTTTCATGAAAAACGAAAAATATATAGATTTCAATAGTTTAATACCTTTATGAAACTTGTTGAAAAGTTTCAAGAAGTCCTGAATACGTTGAAGACAACCTTGCAACCTTCTCACGTATATCCCGGACGCACTACGACGATCACGATGTGTGGGTACCGATTCCGATCGAATTGCTCTTCTTTCTTTTGGTTTCTTCACACACAATAATCTTCAAAAGACAAAATTAATTGCCTAAGAAGAGAGGGGCGATGGCTTTGGTGGGAGAATTAGGGTTAGGTTAGCCTTCTTTTTCATAAGCCTCCTGTTGATATATATATATATATATATATATCAAAAAATATATTAAGTATATCCTCTCTTTCCTAAAAGGATAGATAAAGATATACTTAACATATTTAATTAAACCCACCATCATTTAGGCCCGGCCACTTAGGGAGTAATCCCTAGGTGTGCCAAAAATTAAAACCGTCTCTCATTAATTTAATTTAATTTCCGACTGTCTCTGGCGGTAATACCGGCATTCAAATTAAATTAAATAATTACCGAAACTAACAAGAAAAATATCCGTGCGTATAATGGGCTACGTGAGGGATCATGAAGAAGTATAGGACTCGGGCTAACCGTACGAGAAAATTGAATATCTCTAACTCTGTCCCCGAGTTAGATCATTTTCCGTACGAATCAGAACTTATTCCACTAAAGGTACTAACTGAACTCCCAGCCCTAACTCAAATTATGTCTTGAGTTTTCCATTATCAAATATACTGAATTCTCCCCACGTTTAAGATATGAATTCTCGATAAATAAATTAGGTTACTGAAAACCCGATTTAATTATCATCCTCTCCTCAGAACCGCACCTCTTAATCTTTTGATATGCTAGATCCGAAGATCCACTGTACAAATTTAGCATAATCAAACCTATAAGCAAAGAACAGGAGGGGTAACTCCTCAACCTGAATCGGACATGATTTCCATGAGCTGATTATCAATCATCGGACAAATAATATCAACACCAAACTCATCGGTATTGTTGATCTCATGGAAGAAATCTCAACCATTGACGACTCAAAGTACTATACATCATTTGAACACAATTAATCAATCACTTCGGGATTAAGAGT